>JALIGW010000054.1:2558532-2638532 GCA_023053685.1 Diadophis punctatus similis | reverse complement strand
TTTTAACAGTAAAGGTAAAGTAAAGTAAAGAAAGTAAAGTAAAGTAAAGTAAAGTAAGTAAAGTAAAGTAAAGTAAAGTTTTACGATTGGAGAAGAAGGTGGTGCGAGAAGGGACTGAGAAAGTTGTTTGACAGCGAAAAAGGAAGAAGGAAGAAGAGGAGAAAGAGTGGAGACTTTGGAGAAAGGATTTGGAGAAGGACAGTAGAAGGACGTGAGAGAGAAGGAAGGAGAAAGGAAGAGATTGAAAGAAGAAGGTTGGCTGACAGTGCAAAATGGAGAAAGGACAACATCTGGGAAGGAAAAGTATACTCGGAGATCTCGAAGAAAATAGAAGTAGAGGAAGACATTCGATCTGTGGATGTGACGGTTGGACATTGAATTTAAAGATTTTTAGTATTATCACTGTAGGAAAGACAAATTGTAGAATGGACTAAATTAAGGAGAAATATTGGACAAAATATTTCTAGATTTTAAAAAAAAGAGGAGTGAGAGATAAGTTTCCCAACTGAATAGCAAAAGGGGAAACAGACCAGAGTGGGGAAATCTTAAGAACTGAATGAATACAAAATTGGATAAATTTAAATAGTAGATGAAATTAAGGTTGTGATTGTCTAAGGTTGTCTATGATTTGAAGGTGATTAATGATATTTGATAAAATTAAGTGATTAATTGTTGCAAATATATATCGTAAGTTATAACTACTGCAAACTTATTTCTTCTTCTTATATATTATATTAATTATATATAAAACTTGGTAATCTATTTATATTTAATTAAGATATATAAGAAGAATTCAGAATTTCCACCAATTACAGGCGAAGACATAGACTTCCGCGAGAAGTACACATTAGATTTTTGAGAAAAACAATGAGGGATGAGATTTTTAAGTAGTACAAGAGGAGATCCTTTGATATATAAAGGAAAAGAAATATTGGTATTGAGACAGATTCCACGAAGAGTGAGAGAAAAAAGGAGTTATAACTTTTTATCAACTCAACTGATAAAATACAAAACCATGTTTAGATGGCTCATCCCAGAAGGGATGTTGATCACGTAGAGAGAGAAGACGTTTAGGGTTGACACATTAGAAAAGGCTCAATAATTTTACAAGCACTTTTTGGCAGGGGACGAAGAACAGGATAGCAAAGATGAGAATGATAGTAGAAGCCAGGAAGATCAAGTGTGAAAGGCCAAATTGAGGAGCAAGAGTCTAAAATTATAAGATGCACCTTTTTCCTCCCTGAAAGAGGCTGAAAATTTGGGTGCCGTCTTATACTCCGAATGTAGCTTTTTCGAAGCTTTTTCCCCCCAGCCCTAACGAGGTGCTAACGATCTTCCTACTCCTACTGAGAGTACTCCAGTTCTTCTACTGGGAAGAAGTTTTTTTCCAGCCCTAAGTCTTTGCAGGCTTGTTTTCATTCCTACTCCCTCTGAAAAAGGTTTTTTCAAGCCCTAACGAGGTGCTAACGATCTTACCGGCTTGCAGCATTTTTTTATTCCTATTCCCTCCAAAGTAGTTTTTTCAGCCCTAAGTCTTTGCAGGCTTGTTTTCATTCCTACTTTCTTTGAAGAATACTTTTTCAGCCCTAACCAGGGGATAAAATAATGTGCCGAAGCTGAACAGACTAAGGACGCTAGCCAGATGAAATACCTGGTAGGTAGATTTTCCCCCCCTATTTTCCTCCCCCAAAACTAAGGTGCATCTTATACTAGGAGAATGTGAGTTCTAGTCCTGCCTTAGGCATGAAAGCCAGTTGGATAACCTTGGACCTGTGTCCCTTGTCTCTCAACTCAAGCCACCTCACAGGGTTGCTGCTGTAGGGAAAAATAGGAAGAGGAAAGAGTTTTAAAGATGTTCCCTGCCTCGAGTTGTTATATAAATAATGAAGTTGGTATATAAATGAAATCTTTAAAAGTGAGAACACAGGCGATCAAGATGTTTGGTGCTGAATGTTCCATATCCAGAAGGATATTGCTTATACCTCCTGGCCCTGGGATCATGAGGACTAGTAGCTGCCGTTGCCTCATAGCAGCTTTTCAGTTGTCCTCATCAACATGTTACCCTTTCTCTGGCGGAAAGAAAAAGGATTTGCTCAGAATCATTGCAAAGTCAAATAGTAGCAGGTCTGTGCAGAAGAAATATGTGTAGCTGATTTGATTATTCCTTTTGCCCAGATATCCTTAGATAACGAATGCTACTGTCGGAGCCTCTCTGCCTTCTACTTCCAATGTTAATATTGCTTTGTTCTGCAAAATTATTGCAAATTGGAAGGAAAGGAAATGGATGATTAAGTATTTTAGAAATTGACTAGAACGTACAGTCTCCGGATGGATTGGCCCGAAGTCACCTCGCCAGCTTTCATGCCTAAGGCAGAACTAAATTCACCATCTCCTGGTGATTGGCCCCAAAATCACTCAGCCACTTTTCATGTTTAAGCCAGCACTATAACTCACCATTTTTAGAATAGAATAGAATAGAATAGAATAGAATAGAATAGAATAGAATAGAATAGAATAGAATAGAATAGAATAGAATAGAATTCTTTATTGTCCAAGTGTGATTGGACACACAAGGAATAGAATAGAATAGAATAGAATAGAATAGAATAGAATAGAATAGAATAGAATAGAATAGAATAGAATAGAATAGAATAGAATAGAATAGAATTCTTTATTGGCCAAGTGTGATTGGACACACCAGGAATAGAATAGAATAGAATAGAATAGAATAGAATAGAATAGAATAGAATAGAATAGAATAGAATAGAATAGAATAGAATAGAATAGAATAGAATAGAATAGAATTCTTTATTGGCCAAGTGTGATTGGACACACAAGGAATTTGTCTTTGGTGCATATGCTCTCAGTGTACATAAAAGAAAAGATACATTTGTCAAGAATGGTTGTCATAGGGTTCAAGTAAGCAATCAGGAAACAATCAATATTAATATAAATCGTAAGGATACAAGCAACAAGTTACAGTCATACAGTCATAAGTGGGAGGAGATGGGTGGATAGGAACGATGAGAAGACTAATAGTAATAGTAGTGCAGAGTGAATAGTTTGACAGTGTTGAGGGAATTTTTGTTTAGCAGAGTGATGGCGTTCGGGAAAAAACTGTTCTTGTGTCTAGTTGTCTTGGTGTGCAGTGCTCTATAGCGACGTTTTTGAAGTAGGAGTTGAAACAATTTATGTCCAGGATGCGAGGGGTCAGTAAATATTTTCACGGCCCTCTTTTTGACTCCTGCAGTATACAGATCCTCAATGGAAGGCAGGTTGGCAGTAATTGTTTTTTCTGCAGTTCTGATTATCCTCTGAAGTCTGTGTCTTTTTTGGTGTTTAGCCCAAAGTCACCCAGCCAGCTTTCGACACCTAAGGCAGGGACTAGAACACACCGTCCTCCTGGTTATCGGCCCAAAGTCACCCAGTTGCCTTTCATGCCTAAGGCAGAAGTAGAACTCACTATCTCATCGTTTCTAATCTGGTGCTTTTACCAGTAGACTACGCTGGGCTCTAATAGTAGGGGAAAACACCCAAATATACATTTTCAAAAGAAGTTTGATTCCTATAATTAAACGTTAACAATCTGTCACATTAAATGTTAACAATCTGTCTCTGAAACTGTACTACTCTTGTTTTCCCCATAACAACAACAACAACAACTACATGAGTACATTATGGAAAAGATCTTGCAAAGTGATCCTGATACAGTAATTATTGGGGTGTTAGGCAGAACAACAAACCACTTAAACAAAGTGGACAGGAACCAAATATTTTGGCTATGCTGAATGCAGATTTACAAAAAAAAAAAAAACGTCTTCACTTGCATAATTTCTAAGTTCCTGTCTGGAATACACAAGACGTAAATATAATCCAATAGTAACAGAATTTACTAGTGAAGATAAAACTTGATATTATATCTTTACTATCATCTCAGTAAAAGGATAACTTATACCTTAAATATTAATTAAAATGAGCTTTATAGAAATATATACAAAAACTATTAGAATAGACTTTATATATAAAATAGTATTATTTTTTTATTATTATTTTCAGGGACAGATATATAAGGAAATGTAATGATGAACTGAAATACCATTATGTACAAATACAATATGATTGGAAATGTAAGGATGAATTATTTTGTATGTATTATCTTATTATAAGTAGAAAGGAGGGACATATGAGTAAGAAAAATACGTAAATGAATGTGGGATATTTGTCTTATAACCAGAATGTAAAACTTCTCAATGTAAAAACCTTAATAAAAATCATTTTTTAAAAAATGAAGCCTTTGTTCCTTGCATTGGTTTTTTTTCTTTTATTGAGGCTGAAGATGAGCACACAACAAGGACCAACTTTTTAAAAGAGGGGCAGGAACTGTCCCCAGTTTTGTTTTAGCTCTGTTGTGATCAACTCTGGGTTTTGCCAACCACAGAATCATGGAGCTGGAAGGAACCTCTGAGGTCTTCTAGTCCAACCCCCTGCCCAAGGCAGGAGACCTCATACCAAGTATCTCCAAACTTGGCAACTTTCAGAGGTGAACTTTGACTCCCAGAATTCCCCAGCCAGCATGGGTGGCTGAGGAATTCTGGGAGTGGAAGTCCAGAAGTCTTAAAGTTGCCAAGTTTGAAGAGCCCTGCCTTCTACCATCCCAGACAAATGGTTGTCCAGTCTTTTCTTGAAGTCCTGGAACAGGGTTGACTGTTCTTTGAGCCACTTCTTCACTGCAGTTTTCACTTCCTCGTCACTGGAATAATAATCCTCCATACTCGCCAGATTTAGCGCCTTCAGACTATCATCTCTTCGGCCCCATGAAAGAGGGTTTGAGAGGCAAACATTATTCCAGTGACGAGGAAGTGAAAACTGCAGTGAAGAAGTGGCTCAAAGAACAGTCAACAGAATTTTACGAGGCAGAGATACATGCTCTCATTCGAAGGTGGAACATTGCTATTGAGAGAAACGGTGACTATGCTGAGAAGTAGGGATGTGATCCACAGAGGACCAGCTTCATTTTGATGTATGCTACATGTTCCTGTGTTGGCAATTATACCTGTCCTAAAGAAAATGGCATTACATTTTGACTCAGATAGATAGATAGATAGATAGATAGATAGATAGATAGATAGATAGATAGATAGATAGATAGATGATAGATGATAGATAGATAGATAGATAGATAGATAGATAGATAGATAGATAGATAGATAGATAGATAGATAGATAGATGATAGATAGATGATAGATAGATAGATAGATAGATAGATAGATAGATAGATAGATAGATGATAGATAGATAGATAGATAGATAGATGATAGATAGATAGATAGATAGATAGATAGATGATACATACAGTAGATAGATACGATAGATAGATAGATAGATAGATAGATAGATAGATAGATAGATAGATAGATAGATAGATAGATAGATAGATGATAGATGATACATACAGTAGATAGATACAGTAGATAGATAGATAGATAGATAGATAGATAGATAGATAGATAGATAGATAGATAGATAGATAGATAGATAGATGATAGATAGATAGATAGATAGATAGATAGATAGATAGATAGATAGATAGATAGATAGATAGATAGATAGATAGATGATAGATGATACATACAGTAGATAGATACAGTAGATAGATAGATAGATAGATAGATAGATAGATAGATAGATAGATAGATAGATAGATAGATAGATAGATAGATAGATAGATAGATAGATAGATAGATAGATAGATAGATAGATAGATAGATAGATAGATAGATAGGCAGGCAGGCAGGCAGGCAGGCAGGCAGGCAGGCAGGCAGACAGACAGACAGACAGACACCCTATTATAATTGTTTACAGCATACAGGATGGATGGATGGATGGATGAGAGAGAGAGATGATAGATAGATAGCTAAATAGATAGTTAGATGATAGTTAGATGATAGAGAGATAGAGAGATAGATGGATGAGAGAGGGGGGAAGGAGGGAGAGAGAGAGAGAGAGAGAGAGAGAGAGAGAGAGAGAGAGAGAGAGAGAGATCATTATTTTCCAGGAAGACCCGAGTTAATTTGGATCGCACCTCCTGCACCACCACCCAGCCACCTCTTAGTAGGAAGGCGCAACGTCAGCCAAGCGGAGCCTCGCTCCCTGCCTTTCACAGCCCGAGAGGGCTGAGCCTCGCAGAGTATCAGGTGGGAGGCCGAAGCGAAACCGACCCGGCTTGACGGGATAAGTAAGAGACCCCACGCGGGAGGAGACGCACAGCAGCCCATCCGGACACGCTTCGGGTTCTGCAGCTCCGGACGGCGGGATGAATTCGCAGCTGCACCGCAACTCCCTTCTGCTGTAGCTTTTGTAGAAGGCGGGGTTCTCTTTTGCTGGGGTGCAAGGATCTTGGGGGGTGGGTGGGTAGAAGGGGGGAGTAAAGGTTGGTCTGTCCTCCCCCTCGTTGTCCCGTTGCGGAATTTTGCTCGGCTGGGAAGAAGCGACAGGAAAACTCCGCAATAGGTAAGGCAGAAAAATGGGGGTTTTTTGGAGGGGGTGTGTGAATTTAAAAACGATTCTCTCTCTCTCTCTCTCTCTCTCTCTCTCTCTCTCTCTCTCTCTCTCTCTCTCTCTCTCTCTCTCTCTCTCTCTCTCTCTCTCTCCCCCCTTCCTTCCTTCCTTCCCTCTCTTTCTCCCTCTCTCCCTCTTTCTTTCCCTCCCTCCCTCCCTCCCTTTCTTTCTCTCTTTCTTTCTTTCTCTCTCTCTCTCTCTCCTTCCTTCCTTCCTTCCTTCCATCCCTCTCTTTCTTTCTCACTCTCTCCATCTTTCTCTCCCTCCCTCCCTCCCTTTCTTTCTCTCTCTCCCTCTCTCTCCCTCTTTATCTCTCCCTCTCTCTCTCCCCCTCCCCTCTCTCTCCCTCTTTCTTTCTCTCTCTCTCCCCCTCCCTCCTCCCTTTCCCTTTCTCTCTCTTTTTCTCTTTTCCCGCTTTGGCACTCTGTTCATCTCAAACCTTTGCTTCCCGATGCTACCGCGATGGAGTAGATTGCAAAAGCTTGCGATTTTTGTTGTCCTAGCTGATCAAACAGGGCCCATGACATGGAGGAGGGGGGGAGTAGGTGAATTTTGGGGTGGGTGGGGGGTGCTGAACCCTGCAGGGAGGGTAAGGAGCTTGTCTGATTTTCATTGTCTCTTTCTCTCTCTTCCTCCCCCTCCCCCCTCCCCGGCAGGGTTTGAAGGAAACAGCTGCATTCGCTCCGGAGAGTGGTTCCGTTCAGTCTTTGTTGTGGGACCCAACTGGGGCGAGGGTGGGGGAGATGCTTCCTTGCATCTGTCTGATGCAGAAAGGGAGCTATGTGGAGGGATTGAGGAGGCAGCCACCGCCCAAGGACTTAACCAACTTTCTTTGCAAGCTGGAACTCTCTTTAAAGCAGCCAGCTAGATCCTTTCCCAACAAATCTCTGTTTGTAACCCTGGCAATTTTTTTTCCCTTCTCCTGCGTTGCTCCAATCATCTCCCCGGTTGTGTTTTGCTTCACAGGAACTGAGCCGCAAAGTTTAAGAAGGACTTTTTATAGCCCTTTGTGGAAAATGGCCGAGCCTTTCCTCACCGGTCACATCATCTGAAGAACAAAACCCTCAACTGAAAGTCCAGAGATGGCCAGTGCTTCAGAAGGTAGAGAGATGGGCACCAACGCCAGCAGCCTTGGACCCAACGGTGCCTGCTGCCACGAAAACGCTACCGCCATCAACTTCACGTCCCAGGAGTTTCAATCCCCAGATTTCTACGTGGTCCTCCCGGTGATCTACTCGGTGATCTGTGCGGTGGGTCTGACCGGGAATACGGCGGTCATCTATGTGATCCTGAAGGCTCCCAAAATGAAGACAGTCACCAACATGTTCATCCTGAACTTAGCCATCGCCGACGACCTCTTCACCCTGGTCTTGCCCATCAACATCGCCGAACATCTCCTGCACTACTGGCCCTTCGGAGAGGTCCTTTGCAAGGTCATCCTCTCCATTGACCATTACAACATCTTCTCCAGCATTTATTTCCTGACCGTGATGAGCATCGACCGATACTTGGTGGTGCTGTCAACCGTCCGGTCAAAAAGGATGTCGCACCGTACCTACCGGGCAGCCCGTCTCATCAGCATCTGCGTTTGGGTCCTGGTCACCCTTATCGTCTTTCCGTTCTTCATCTTTGCCAACGTCTATAAGGATGACTTGAACATCACGAGTTGCGGACTCAATTTCCCCAAGCCTGAAAGATCCTGGTTCAAAGCCAGCCGGATCTACACACTCTTGTTGGGCTTCGCCATTCCGGTTTCCACCATCTGTGCCCTTTACGGCATGATGCTGTACAATCTGAGGAACATGAGCTTAAACTCTAACGCCAAAGCTTTGGACAAAGCAAAAAAGAAAGTCACCATTATGGTCTTCGTCGTGTTAGCGGTGTGTCTCTTCTGCTGGACGCCGTTCCACCTGGCCACCATCGTGGCTTTGACCACGGACTTGCCCCAGACCCCCGTGGTCATCGGCGTCTCTTATTTCATCACCAGCCTTAGCTATGCCAATTCGTGTTTGAACCCTTTCTTGTACGCCTTCCTGGATGACAGCTTTCAGAAAAGTTTCCGGAAAATGTTAGAATGCAGAGCTGCTTGAAGCAAAACCTCGGATTCCTGACCACTGTTGGGTTTAGTCACTCCCACTCTCTTGCATACTTTGGGCTTCGGGGTCCATAAAACCTATAGATACAGCCGCAGCCACATTCTCTATTCAGGTAGTCCTCGACTTACAACCGCAACAGAACACCCCTCCCAAATTTCCATCGCTAAGCGAGACACTTTGGCTAAGCGAGCTTTGCCCCGTTTTACAACCTTTCTCGCCACCCTTGTTAAGGGAATCGCTGCAGTTGTTAAGTGAGTCGCATGGTTGTTAAGCGAATCTGGCTCCCCCCGTTGACTTTGTTTGTCCGAAGGTCGCCAAAGGGGAATCGCGTGACACCCCCCCGGGACATGGCGACCGTCATAAATACGAGCCCGTTGCCAAGCCTCTGAATTTTGATCAAGTGGTCATGGGGGCGATGCTGCAACGGTCGTAAGCTTGAAAAACGGTCATAAGTCGCTTTTCTCAGTGCCGTTGTAAGTTCGAACAGTCACTAAACGAAGGGCTGTAAGTGAAGGACTACCTGTACATTTCAGTGGCTTTGCCTTGTTTTAAATTGCGTTCAGGTAATTTTGCTTTGCTCCACTGCCTAATAATATATGTAAACCAGGAAGGGCAGAAGGCAAGATTTTAATTTTAACAGCTGTGATGTTATTAATCTTGGTCTTCCTCTGCCCCCTGGTGGATAAGAACAAAATTGCTCCATGAATAAATAGCATGAAAATAGACTTGGAAGTTGTGTGTGTAACTGAGACTGGGGAAAGGGTTCTTATTTTTTTACTTACTGTATTTTTCAGAGTATAAGACGCACCTTAGTTTTTGGGGTGGAAAATAGGAGAAAACAATCTGCCTACCAGGTATTCATCTGGCTAGCGTCCTTAGTCTGGTCAGCTTCAGCACATTATTTTATCTCCTGGTTAGGACTTTAAAAAACCTTCTTCTGAGAGAGTAACAATGGAAGAGCCTGCAAGCCGGTAAGAGCTGGGAAGATAGTTAGCACCTGGTTAGGGCCAGAAAAAAACTTATTCGGAGCAAGTAGAGCAATGAAAAAAAATTCTGCAAAGACTTAGGGCTGGAAAAACATTCTTCGGAGAGAGTAACAATGAAAAAGCCTGCAAGGTAAGAGCTGGAAAGATCGTTAGCACCTAGTTAGGGCTGGAAAAAAAAGCTATGAAAAAGCTACATTCAGAGTATAAGACGCACCCAAATTTTTAGCCACTTTTAGGGAGAAAAAAGGTGCGTCTTATACTCAAAAAAATACGGTATTTACTTATTTCTTTATTTCTTTATTTATATATTTTGTCCCATTGTGTATATGAATAAAGCTTCTCGGTCTTTCATCCTTAAGGCTCCTAAATATCCCAAAGGTTGCATTTATAAAGTGATATCGTAAGCAGTATGCATGTTAGTATTGCAGGCTAACTCTGCACACAGCCTGCAGTTCGATCCTGGCCGGCTCCAGGTCGACTCAGCCTTCCATCCTTCCGAGGTGGGTAAAATGAGGACCCAGACTGTTTGGGGGCAATAGGCTGACTCTGTAAACCACTTAGAGAGGGCTGTAAAAGCACCGTGAAGCGGTATATAAATCTATTGATATAAACAGATGTCTTATTCTATTCAAACTGGGCGGCTTATTCAGAACCTGCAGACTTATTAGTGTCACTATATTTCTGCAGCAATAATGTTTTGCTTCCTATTTGGAACACAGATTTGGTAAAACAAAACAGACACCAGAGCAAACCACAGACCTCTTGGAAGTTTTTGTTGTCGTTATTTTTCAGCCGAATGGGATCCAATTAGCATGTAAGCCGCAAGTTTAACATGGTCGAGTAATCCATGGAGAGGTCTTCAAGACGTTCTATTTTGACAGTTGGTTGATTTTAATTTTTGTAAGGGTCCATTGCTTTCTCATTGGTGGGGGGGGCAAGTTTGCAAAGTGAGCGCAGTGCTTTTTTTTTGATGAACTGAAGATGGAAGATTTGTGCAGATCAATTGTAGGGAGGAGCTGTGCAAAAGAAAAAGTGTGTGTAATTCTTGAACACATGATATTGGTTTTCAAAATCTAAGGTGGAAAGATAATGTGTTCGACCCTGTTCCTTGTCTTCGTGTACTGAAGTTATTTTGCCAAAAGATTCTGACAGTCATAATTATTAGTTACTTGATTTTTGAAGAACTTGTAGAAACCCTTTTTAAAATCTAAAAAATCTTGATGATAGCAGCAATTGCATGAACCCTCAAATCTTTATGACTGTTAGCGTCTTTTCTAGCTCTGTAACATTTTTTTTTCTAGAGGGACGGTTTGGTGTAATAATGAAGGCACCAACCTTAAAACTGGGAGATAGTGAGTTCTAGTCCTGACTTAGGCAGCTGGATAATTTTAACTTAACTTAGAATAACAGAGTTGGAAGGGACCTTGTAGATCATCTAGCCCAACCCCCTGTTCAACCGTTTCTGACAAGTGGCAGTCCAGTCTCTTCTTGAAAGCCTCCTCTGATGAAGCAATCACAACTTCTGTAGGCAAGCTGTTCCACTGGTTGATTGTTCTCACTGCCAGAATCAATTTTGGGCCAATCACCAGGAGATTCTGAGTTCTAGTCCCGCCTTAGGCATGAAAGCCGGCTTGGTGACTTTGGGCCAACCACCAGGAGACTCTGAGTTCTAGTCCCGCCTTAGGCATGAAAGCCGGGTGGGTGACTTTGGGCCAATCACCAGGAGACTCTGAGTTCTAGTCCCGCCTTAGGCATGAAAGCTGGCTTGGTGACTTTGGGCCAATCACCAGGAGACTCTGAGTTCTAGTCCTGCCTTAGGCATAAATACCCCATGGGTGACTTTGTGGGCTAGTCCTGCTCTCTCAGCCCTAGGAAGCAAACTAACATAAACCACTTCTGAGATCTTGCCAAGAAAACCTGCAGAAACCTATCCAGGCAGTTGGAAGGGACCTTGTAGGTCATCTAGCCCAACCCACCTGTTCAGAAGTCATCACTCACTTGAGGACACCAAAATAATACATCCAGAGTCACTTGGTTGAGTTGGACCGCTATGGAAATGGAATAAATATAAAATAAAACAACTATTTTAAGGTGCAAGGAGAACATCTGTCCACAGATGTGGATTCACCACCAATTGGTAAAAGGGCTTTGTTTCATTGGTGCCATAGTTCTAATGTCAAGATGCCTTCTTAAATGATGGTCTATAGCACAGCCTTTGCGTTCTCACAATTAATTTTTTAATTTAATTTTAATAGACGTTCTTATAGGCCGCCCAATCCCGTGGGACTCAGGGCGGCGTACAACAGAATAAGAAGCGTACAATAAAAACAATTATCATAATTTAAAATTAAAGGCATAATTAAAACAATTATAAAAACAACATTCAAGGGGGGAATCTGATCTTCCTATTCACCCCGCCTGCCGGAAGAGCCAAGTTTTTATGGCTTTACGGAAGGCCAGCAGGGTGGGGATAGTCCGGATCTCTGGTGGGAGTTGGTTCCAGAGGGACGGGGCTCCCACAGAGAAGGCCCTCCCCCGTGGCCCCGCCAACCGACATTGTTTGGCCGATGGGACCCGGAGGAGGCCCTCTCTATGGGACCTAACCGGTCGTAGGGAGGTATGTGGCAGGATGCGGTCCCGAAGGTAACCTGGCCCTGAGCCATGTAGGGCTTTAAAGGTAACGACCAACACCTTAAATTGCGACCGGAGACTAATTGGCAGCCAATGCAGCTGGCGAAGAATAGGTGTTACGTGGGTGTATCTCGGTACACCCACTACAGCTCGCGCAGCTGCATTCTGTACCAGTTGGAGTCTCCGGATGCTCTTTGAGGGTAGCCCCATGTAGAGCGCGTTACAGTAGTCTAGCCGTGAGGTGACAAGGGCATGAGTGACTGTGAGCAAAGCCTCCCTCTCCAAGTAAGGTCGCAATTGGTGCACAAGACGAATCTGTGCAAAGGTCCCCCTAGCCACAGCTGAAAGATGTTGCTCCAATTTTAGCTGTGGATCTAGGAGGACACCCAAATTGCGGACCTGTTCCGAGGGAGTCAATTTTTCTCCCCCGAGAACCAAGGAGGGACAGTCGACATAATCCTTGGGAGGCAAAATCCAGAGCCACTCAGTCTTGTCTGGGTTGAGCCTGAGTCTGTTCACTCCCATCCAGACCCTCACATCGTCCAGGCAGCGGCACATTACATCAACTGCTTCACTGAACTGACACGGGGTGGAGATGTACAACTGGGTATCGTCAGCATACTGCTGATACCTCACCCCGTGTCGTCGGATGATCTCACCCAGCGGTTTCATGTAAATGTTAAACAGGATGGGCGAGAGGACCGAACCCTGTGGCACCCCGCAAACCAGGGGCCTAGGGGCCGACCTCTGCCCTCCTGTCAACACCGACTGCGTCCTGTCAGAGAGGTAGGAGGAGAACCACCGTAAAACAGTGCCTCCCACTCCCACCTCCCCAAGACGACGCAGAAGGATACCATGGTCGATGGTATCGAAAGCCGCTGAGAGGTCAAGTAACACCAGGATGGAGGAATGACCCCCATCCCGTGCTCGCCAGAGATCATCCATCAGTGCGACCAAAGCAGTCTCCGTACTGTAGCCGCGCCTGAAACCCGATTGAAAGGGATCCAGATAATCAGTATCCTCCAATAGCCGCAGGAGTTGGAGCGACACCACTTTCTCTACAACTTTACCCAAGAAGGGTAAGTTGGAGACTGGACGGAAGTTCTTTAAATCCGCTGGGTCCAGGGAAGGCTTCTTGAGGAGGGGCCTCACCACCGCAGCTTTTAAGGGCTGCGGGACGGACCCCTCTCTCAAAGATGCGATCACAACAGCCTGGAGCCAGCCGCGTGTCACCTCCCTGCTGGCCGAAACCAGCCAGGAGGGACACGGGTCCAATAAACAAGTGGAGGCGCTCATCGCTCCTATGGCCTTGTCCACATCCTCAGGAGTGATAGGCTCAAACTCCTCCCAAATAACAGGACTAAGACTCGCCCCTGTCATCTCGGCCTGCCCTGTCCAAATGGAGTCCAGGTCTGTCCGAATCTGAGTGATTTTATCCGCCAGGAACTGGGAAAATTCCTCAGCTCTACCCTGCAAGGGTTCTTCGCCCCCCCCCCCTTTGCGAGGAGGGAGCGCGTCACCCTAAACAGGGCGGCTGGGCGGGAGTCGGCGGACGCAATAAGGGCGGAAAAATGCGCACATTTTGCCGCCCGTATCGCCACTAAGTAAGACTTAATGCAAGTTCTTAAAAGTGTCCGGTCAGACTCAGCTTTACTGGCTCTCCATCGTCGCTCTAGGCGTCTCTTTAGGCGCTTCATCTCCCGGAGCTCCTCAGTAAACCAAGGAGCCCTCCGGGATCCGCTGCCACGGAGAGGCCGCAAAGGCGCAATCCGATCTAAAGCCCCTGTTGCCGCCTGATTCCAGGCAGTCACTAGAGCCTCAGATGAATCGTGTACCAGGGAGTCCGGTATTTCCCCAAGTTCCCTCTGAAATCCTTCGGATTCCATTAGGCGCCTGGGGCGGAACCACTTAATCGGTCCCGCCTCCTTGCGGTGGAGGAGTGGCGCCATGAAATCCAACCTCAGAAGGAAATGATCTGACCACGACAAGGGTACTGTGACTAAACCCCTTAGTCTCAGATCATCTCTCCACTGCCCCGAGAGAAACACAAGGTCAAGCGTGTGACCTCCCTCATGAGTCGGACCCTGAACTACTTGGGTCAGGTCCATGGTTGTCATGGAAGCCATGAACTCCTGGACTGCCTCTGAGGTTTCACCGGGCGATGGCAGGTTGAAGTCCCCCAGCACCATCAACCTGGGGAACTCAATCGCCAGCCCTGCTACCGCCTCGAGCAGAACAGGCAGGGCCTTTGCAACGCAGCTAGGAGGCAAGTACGTTAGCAGAAGGCCCACCTGAACCCCTAAGTCCAGCTTCAGAAGGAGCGTCTCACACCCAACAATCTCCGGGGCAGGGCTCCTTCGAGGATTTAGGTTCTGGCGAGCTACAACAGCTGCAAACCACATTGGCATTTTCTTCTATTCTCTAAGCCATTTCTATAAAGATCTATCAGTCTAATCAGTAAAACCCAAAGTCAACGTTTCATTCTTCTCCACGTCAAGCAGGAATCAGAAGTGGTCTCCAAGTGGAAACAAAAGTACTTGTGTTCTTTTCTTTCATCAAAGTGGACAATTTTGCCATTTCGGCCAACTCCATAGGAAACACTAAACTCAGCGTCTATGGCAGGGGTCTGCAACCTGCGGCTCCGGAGCCGCATGCGGCTCTTTGGCCCTTCTGCTGTGGCTCCCTGTCGGGTGATCCCATCACTGACTGGCCCTGCCCCTCGCCCTCCCCTCCCAGTCACTCCTTCCCTAGCCTGAGAAGCAGTGGTGGGTTCCTACCAGTGCGGTCCACTCAATAGCACCAGTAGCGGCCCGCTGGTGACATCACAGTACCGGTGCGGTCAGTTTTTTGAAAAAAAAATATTTTTTTTTAATTTTCTTCTGCGCATGCCCAGAAGTCAAGTTTCCAGCATGCTCATGCACTGCCTTCCTACCCCACAGTGAGTCCAAGCAGGGGAGGATGGCTGACGGAGCGTGTGAGATGCTGAAAGAACGGGTGGCAGGAGCTATCTCCATTCCCCTCCCTTCAGCAGTCCGAGAAGCCACGAACGCACGGTGATGATCCTAGGCATTTTCGCAAGTTTGTGGCTTCTCGAACTGCTGAGGGGAGGGGGGTGGCAGGACCTATCTCAGTTCCCCTCCCTTCAGCAGTCTGAGAAGCCGCGCCCACCCGGTCACATCGCTGGCAAACCACACCCACAAAATAAGCCACGCCCACAGTGTGGTAGTAAAAAAATTAGGAACCCGCCCCTGCTGAGAAGGTAAGGGCAACGGCGGGGGATAAGAGGGAGAGAGTGGGAGACACACACACAAAGATACAGAGAGGTGGGAGAGAGGTGGGAAGAGAGACAGAGAGATACACATACAGAGAGAGGGGAGGGAGGGAGGGGGAGAGGAAGAGAGAGGGGGGAGGGAGGGAGGGAGGGGGGGTCTCAAAGGGTTTTGTGGCTCCCGGTTTTTTTTAACAAGTAGTTGTCTGCCCTAATGACCGGCTGAGTAGGTGAGGCTAGGGGGGTCATGTGACTGGGTGGGAGTGAGTCAGTGGTGGGTTCCTACAGGTGTCCACTCTATAGCACCAGTAGCGGCCCGCTGGTGACATCACAGTACCGGTGCGGTTGGTTGCCGGTGCTTGGCGCCGCCATTTTTTTTTTAAAAAAATTAAATTTTTTTACAAATTTTCTTCAGCGCATGCCCAGAAGCCGAGCTTCCTGCACTGCACATGCGCTGCCTTCCTACCCCACAGTGAGTCCAAGCAGGGGAGTCCAAGCTTATTTTCGGGGCAGGCCTTATTTCAACGCATGTCCTGAAAAGTCCTGTGGGGCTTATTTTCGGGACATGTCTTATTTTCGGGGAAACACAGTAATATATGACCGGCAAGCCACGCCTACCCGGTCACATGGCTGGCAAGCCACACCCACCTGGTCACATGGCTGGCAAGCCACACCCACAAAATAAGCCACGCCCACAGAGTGGTAGTAAAAAAATTAGGAACCCGCCCCTGGAGTGAGTGACATCAAGATGGCCACGCCCACCCAGGTTTTGTGGCTCCTAGTGTTTTCTTTTCTGTGGGAAATGGGTCCAACTGGCTCTTTGAGTGTTTAAGGTTGCTGACCCCTGGTCTATGGAGATTCTCAATCATCCAGGCCACCATTGTCCCAAAGATGCTTGTTTCAAAAGGCCACTGAACTTCCTTGTTTCTTTTTACTTTTTCTTTGAAAAACCTTTCGCTTCCCATCCAAGAAGCTTCTTCACTTCTGTTCAGTTCAGTTCTTCAGCTTCGAAACGAAAGGCATGTCTTAGATGAGAAGGAAAATGTTTTCAAAGGTGGGGAAAAAAATCAAGAATGTCCAGTAGCCTTTTTGGGAAAAGCACCTTTCGGACTACTTGGTGTCTCCAGATTTTCTGCTTTGAAGAGGCCTCAGAACTGGTGGGAGACTAGCAATGCAAATAAATAAAATAAGCGCTCATATTTGCCAAGGAGGAGACTAGGGGGGGGTGTGGGAGAGACACAGCTGTGGATTTTTTTTCCAGGCACAAAAAAAAAACCATCCTTGCTAACTTTCTTTTCTGCTGCCTTTCTTACGAGATTGCGTTTATCTCTTCCTCGGTGCATCCTGATTACCGATTTTCCCTTTTCTTTGTCACCAAAAAAGGAAAGTGGCTCGCTTGTGATTGGAAGTGATTTCTCATGCAGTTGCTTTCTTTCGGGTGCCTCTTTGCAAAGATCGACTGTTCCTTCTTCGGTCTGGAGACAGAGGTGATCTGTCTCCAGATCATCTCTGTGATCTGTGAAGCAGCAATTGCGAGAGGGATCTCGGAGTCCTGGTAGACAGCCAACTAAATATGAGCCAGCAGTGTGCAGCAGCAGCCAAAAAGGCCAATGCAGTTTTGAGCTGCATAAATAAAGGGATACAATCAAGGACCAGAGAGGTACTAGTACTACTCTATAAAGCCTTGGTCAGACCACACCTAGAGAACTGCATCCAGTTTTGGTCACCACACTACAAAAAAGACATTGAAACTCCAGAGAAAGTGCAGAAGAGGGCAACCAGGATGATAAAGGATCTGGAAAATAAAACATACAAAGAGCGGTTGCAGGAACTGAGCTTGGCCAGTCTGGCGAAGAGAAGGACCAGGGGTGACATGATAGCAGTGTTCCAATACTTGAGGGGCTGCCACAGAGAGGAGGGGGTCAGGCTGTTCTCTATGGCACCAGAAAGCCAAACAAGGAATAACGGATGGAAGCTGACCAAGGAGAGATTCAACCTGGAAGTGAGGAGAAACTTTCTGACGGTGAGAGCAATCAACCAGTGGAACAGCTTGCCAGCGGAGGTTGTGAGAGCCCCAACACTTGCGACCTTCAAGAGGAGACTGGACTGCCATCTGTCTCAAATGGTGTAGGAACTCCTGCTTGAGCAGGGGGTTGGACTAGATGACCTACAAGGTCCCTTCCAACTCTAATAATAAATCTAAATCTCCAACGGCCTTATGTCTCTCTCTCAAATACATAAGTCGACCCTGTCCTCAGCCTGCCTGGTGAATAATGACCTAATATGGTTCTGAAGGTCAGGAATGTTCCTGCCCCCTCTACCCCCCCTTTTTTAAAACATGCTGGTAAAATAGACCTCTCTGTGAACAAATAAATCACATGTAAAATAGATATATTTGGCATCTGGGACTTTATGGAGAACATGCTGTTCTTGCTGCTTTGACCCACATGCATCACTCCGAATGGATTTTTTTTAAAAAAATATATAATAGCAATAGCACTTTACTTATATACCGCTTCATAGTGCTTTACAGCCCTCTCTAAGTGGTTTACAGAGTTCAGCATATTGCCCCCAACAATCTGGGTCCTCATTTTACCCACCTCGGAAGGATGGAAGGCTGAGTCAACCTTGAGCCTGGTGAGATTTGAACAGCTGAACTACTGAACTAGCAGTCAGCCTGCAGTCGCAGCATTTAACCACTGCACCACTCCAGCTCTTATATGGCCTCTGCTCTTCTTGTTTTCATTTTTAACCTGCACTAAATAGAAGCCTCCATTTTTAATTTGGGGGAAATGTCAATACTCCGTTGTGCAGCTATGAGAGAGGCATCTATTTTGTTCCTGCAGTGTCACATCTAGGTTCCCATCTACTACCTTGACTTATGTCTGCAATTAAGCCCAGAATTACTATTGTGAGTAATTGCAATAATTAACGGAATAATAGAAAAGTTGGAAGGGACCTTGGAGGTCTTCTAATCCAATCCACAAATCAAGCAGGAATCCCTGTACCATTTCAGACAAATGGCTGTCCAATCTCTTCTTAAAAACCTCCAATGTTGGAATACCCACAACTTCTGGAGACAAGTTATTCCACTGGTTAATCGTTCTCATTGTCAGAAAATTTCCCCTTAGTTCTAGGTTGCTTCTCTCCTTGATTAGTTTCCATCTGTTGCTTCTTTCCTACCTTTAGGTACTTTGGAGAATAGCTTAGAAGGGACCTTGTCTAAGGTGACCAGACGTCCCGCTTTTGGCGGGACAGACCCGCTTTTTAGCAATTTGTCCCATGTCCCGCGGCGTTTCAAAAAAGTCCCGCTTTTTAATTTGAATTTGCCAGTTCGTTTCTTTTGTATTTCTTCTCTTCAGTGAGATACATCCCATCATTTCTAGGGCTTCTGCAAATCTCTATTCAGGGATTCCCACCTTTTAACCATGAAATAAACAAAGGAGATCTGTTCTTTTGGGTAATGCAAAGTGCCACGAGTTCCTGCCGGTTCGGCTCGGCCAGTCGTTCGGCGTAGAGCCAATGGAACTGGCGGCGGTCGCGGCGCGGGGCTTCTCCCACCCGCTTCCCCCTCCCAGCTGGACGCCACCATTCGAGTTATTTTGTCCTCTGCGCATGCGCAGAGGACAAAATAACCCGAATGGCGAAGTCAAGCCGGGCGGGAAGCGGGCGGGAGAAGCCCCGCGCCGCGACCGCCACCAGTTCCATCGGCTCTACACCGACGAACAGGTAAGCCTGCGCCAGTAGGAACCCACCCCTGGCTGCGATGAAGGGGGGGGGTGTTTGGGGGGGGGTGCACAAAGCTGCAGGATAAGAGAGACGGACCCCCCACCATCTTGTTCCCCTAGAAACTCCCCCCATCAATGGTGTCCCGCTTTAAAAAAAAATCTGGTCACCTTAACCTTGTCGGTCATCTAGTCCAACCCCCCCACCCACCCAAGCAGGAGACTACACCAGTGATGGCGAACCTTTTCGGCACCGAGTGCCCAAACCGGAACGTGCGTGCATGTGCGTGCATGTGCGCGTGCCAGAGTACTGGAAACCCGAAGACCAGCTGGCCGGTGCATGCATACCTGTTTTGGGGGGCGGTTTTTGGGCTGAAAATGGTTCGGAAAACGGCCCGAAAAAGGCCCGGAAACGGCATGGGTTTTTGGCCATTTTCAGGCCGTTTTCTGGCGCTCCAGTGCCTGCGAAGACCAGCTGGCCAGTCTGCGCATGCCTGTTTTTTGGGCGTTTTGGGGGGCCATTTTTTTTGGGCCAAAAACCAACCTGAAGACAGCCTGAAAAACGGCTTGAAGAAAGCCCCCCAAAAAACAGCCTGAAAATAGCCCAAAAATGGCCTGAAAACCAGGGGTGAAATGTTCCCGGTTCGCTTTTGCCTGTCGGTCGTTGGAGAGCCAATCGCGAAGACAGCGCAACGCTCCGCCCACCCGCCGGGACACCGCCATTTGAGTTCTTGTACCCTCTGCACATGCACAGAACGCTTTGTGCATGCGCAGAGGGTAAAAGAACTCAAATGGCGGTGTCCCGGCAGGTGGGCCGAGGTGCCGCAGTGGTTAAAAGCAGCACTGCAGTTCAGCAGTTCAGCTGTTCAAATCTCACCAGGCTCAAGGTTGACTCAGCCTTCCATCTTTCTGAGGTTGGTAAAATGAGGACCCAGATTGTTGGGGGCAATATGCTGAACTCTGTAAACCGCTTAGAGAGGGCTGTAAAGCACTATGAAGCGGTATATAAGTCTAAGTGCTATTGCTATCGCGCTGCCTTCGTGATCGGCTCTCCGATGACCGACAGGCAAAAGCGAACCGGGAGCATTTCACCACTGCTGAAAACTGCCCAAAAAAAACTGCCTGAAAATGGCCCAAAAACAGCTGGAAAACACCCCGAAAAAGGCCTGAAAATGGTCAGAAACCAGAAGAGCAGCTGGAGACAGCGTGTGTGGCCACAGAGAGGGCTCTGCGTGCCACCTGTGGCCCGCGTTCCATAGGTTCGCCATCACGGCCCTACACCATTGACTCCCTCTTCTTTGTGGCAACCCCTCAGATATTGGAAGACTGCTATCATGTCCCTCCTAGTCCTTCTTTTCATTAAATTAGACATCCCCAATTCCTGCAACTGTTTGTCTTATCTTTTAGCCTCCAGTCCCCTAATAATCTCGGTTGCTCTTAACAAATCTTAACAAATTAATCAGGTCACCATGTGCTTGCCACTGATTTTATAATCTTTTTGCACTGGCATTAAATCAAGGGTCCCCAAACTTGGCAACTTTAAGACTTGTGGACTTCAACTAAGCTAAGAAGGCATTAAGAGTGGTTAACCTAATCTTGCGCATCTTCTTCTCTGGTAACATTGTACTCTTAACCAGAGCATACATAACATTTGCTAGACCGATTCTTGATTACAGCTTATCTGTCTGGAACCCACACTACATATCAGACATCAACACAATTGAGAATGTCCAGAGATACTTCACAAGAAGAGTATTACATTCGTCTGTTCACAACAGAATTCCTTATGAAACCAGACTTGAAATTTTGGGACTTCGAAATATAGAACTACGCCGCCTTCGATCTGACCTAAGTGTAGCTCACAAAATTATCTGCCTCAATGTCCTACCTGTTAAGGACTACTTCAGCTTCAACAGCAATAATACACGAGCTCACAATAGATACAAACTTAATGTAAACCGCTCCAGACTTGATTGCAAAAAATTCGACTTCAACAACAGAGTTTTCAACGCCTGGAACACTTTACCTGACTCAGTAGTTTCTTCCCCTAACCCCAAAAACGTCAACTTCAGATTATCTACCATCGACCTCACCCCATTCCTAAGAGGTCGGTAAGGGGCGTGCATAAGAGCACAATCGTGCCTACCGTTCCTGTCCAAATGTACCCATATATTCATACCTCTTTTACTCTTATTCATGCTTGTACTATTACATATATATTCAATCATGTTTTACTGTTTATACTTTGCTAATAATCATATATGCTTGACAAATAAACAAATACAAATACAAACTCCCAGAATTTCTGGCTGGAGAATTCTGGGCGTTGAAGTCCACAAGTCTTAAAGTTGCCAAGTTTGAAGACCTCTGCATTAAATGAACACAGAGGTAATTACGTCAATCATTTTTGTCCATGGGCATATTTGCCAGAAATAAATGCCGGAGGAAGGATCAAAATTTGTTGTCGCATCATCATGGAACGCTGCAAAGAACTGTAAGTCCCTTTTGGCCGGTGTAATTGTATCTTCAACTGGTGTCTAAGCAACTGGTTGTTAAGCAAGCACTTTCTAACGGGAAAGGCATCAACTATACATTCTAGTTACTTAAGGTGACCAATCGTCCTCCTTTAGGGAGGACAGTCCTTCTTTTGCAAGTTCTGTCCTCCCTTGAAAAATGTCCTCCTACATGTCCTCCTTTTCGATATTTGAAGACTAATCTGTTGCGCGTTATGTGACGTATTTGTATTTGACATGATGATTCGTCAAGGCTTGGTACAGTGCGGCATAAGACGCGATTATGAGACGCATGCGCTCCGCACGGGAGACCTTGAGAGAGAGCGCCTCGTGCAAGTGGCTTTGTTTACTTCTTATGTTGATACTCTAGCTGCAGCACTTGCCGTAAAATTCAATATGAAGGATATTTCTTGTTCAGATATTTCCAATATATTGTTAGAAGATGATATATTGACAAAAAATATTAATTCAATGGAAAAGTACTCATTTAAATAATAATTAACAGGCATGTAAGCATAATTACAATATAAAATGTTACAAATGTTTTTATTATGCATACAATGTATCATATTATAGTGTATTATTGTTGCAATGAATAAAATGTTTCTTTTATTTACGATATTTTTTTCCAATTTATTTGTCCTCCTTTTCATTGTAAAAAAGTTGGTCACCTTAAGTTACTGAATGTTTTTGCAATTCTGGATTCCAGAAACTTCTGCCCGGTCAAAGAAATGTTTCCAAATCTTCTAGGAATCTTCCTACGATGCCAGCAATCCTCTGACCAAATTTTCAAGAAAAGATTGGACAACCGTTCATCCAGGACTCCTGTCTTGGACAACGGGTTGGACTAGAAGACCTCTGAGGTCCCTTCCAACCCACTGATTCTATGATTCTACTAAACCAGGGGTCCCCAAACTTGGCAACTTTAAGACTTGTGGACTTCAACTCCCAGAATTCTGTGAGTGGAAGTCCACAAGTCTTAAAGTTGCCAAGTTTGAAGACCTTTGTACTAAACAAAACCAATTAGCCCGACAACAACTAAATCCAGTGGATCACATGAAGTGTTAATACCACTTGATAATGCCTTGGTAAGGCCACACTTGGAATACTGCATCCAGTTTTAGTCACCACAATATTAAAAAAGGATGTTGGGACTCTGGAAAGAGTGCAGAGAAGAGCAACCAAGATGATGAGGGGACTGGAGGCTAAAACATATAAAAACGGTTGCTGGAATTGGGTATGTCTGGTTTAATGAAAAGAAGGACTAGGGGTGACATGACAGCAATATTTAATAATAATAATAATAATAATAATAATAATAATAATAATAATAATAATAATAATAATAATAATAATAATAATAATAATAATAATAATAATAATAATAATAATAATAATAATAATAATAATAATAATAATAATAATAATAACAGAGTTGGAAGGGACCTTGGAGGTCTTCTAGTCCAACCCCATGCTTATGCAGGAAACCCTACACTACTTCAGACAGATGGTTATCCAACATCTTCTTAAAAATGTCTAGTGTTGGAGCATTCACAACTTCTGGAGGTAAGCTGTTCCACTGATTAATTGTTCTAACTGTCAGGAAATTTCTCCTTAGTTCTAAGTTGCTTCTCTCCTTGATTAGTTTCCACCCATTGCTTCTTGTTCTACCCCCAGGTGCCTTGGAGAAAAGTTTGACTCCCTCTTCTTTGTGGCGACCCCTGAGATATTGGAACACTGCTATCATGTCACCCCTGGTCCTTCTTTTCATTAAACTAGACATACCCAGTTCCTGCAACCGTTCTTCATATGTTTTAGCCTCCAGTCTCCTAATCATTTTTGTTGCTCTTCTCTGCACTCTTTCTAGAGTCTCAACATCCTTTTTACATCGTGGCGACCAAAACTGAATGCAGTATTCCAAGTGTGGCCTTACCAAGGCATTATAAAGTGGTATTAACACTTTGCGTAATCTTGATTCTATCCCTCTGTTAATGCAGCCTAGAACTGTGTTGGCTTTTTTGGCAGCTGCTGCACACTGCTGGCTCATATTTAAATGGTTGTCCACTAGGACTCCAAGATCCCTCTCACAGTTACTACTGTTGAGCAAGGTACCACATATACTGTACCTGTGCATTTTGTTTTTCTTGCCTAAATGTAGAACCTTACTTTTTTCATCATTGAATTTCATTTTGTTTGATAGCGCCCAATGTTCAAGTCTGTCAAGATCCTTCTGTATCTTGAGCCTATCTTCTGGGGAGTTGGCTATTCCTGCCAGTTTGGTGTCATCTGCAAATTTGATGAGTTCCCCATCTATCCCCTCATCCAAGTCATTGATGAAGATGTTGAAGAGTACTGGGCCTAAAACAGAGCCTTGGGGTACCCCATTGCATACTTCTCTCCATGTAGATGCAGTTCCATTGAGCACTACACGTTGAGTGCGGTTGGTTAGCCAATTTCGAATCCATCTGGTGGTGATGCTGTCTAACCCACATTTTTCTACTTTATCTAGTAGTAGGTTATGATCTACTTTGTCAAATGCCTTACTGAAGTCCAAGTAAACCACATCGACAGCATTCCTCTGGTCCACTAATTTTGTCACTTTATCAAAGAATGCAATAAGATTAGTCTGGCATGATCTGTTTTTGACAAACCCATGTTGGCTTTTGGTTATTACTTTGTTTGCTTCTAGGTGTTCATTGATTCGTTGCTTGATTATCTTTTCCAAAATCTTCCCTGGTATTGAGGTCAGGCTGATAGGTCTGTAGTTTCCTGGATCTGTTTTTTTTTCCTTTTTTGAAGATGGGAACTACATCAGCTCTTTTCCAGTCCTCTGGCAGTTCCCCGGTGCTCCAGGATCTTTGAAAGTTATAGTTCAGTGGTTCTGAGATCTCGTCTGCCAGTTCCTTCAGAACCTTGGGGTGTAATCCATCTGGTCCTGGTGATTTGAATTCGTCTAGGGTAGACAGATGTTCACTTACCATTTTCTTCCCTATTTTAACTTGTGATCCTAATATGTTTTTTGTGATGCTGTTTTTGATAGGTTGGATAGATTTGAGGGGCTGCCACAAAGAAGAGGAAGTCAACCAGTGGTGGGATTCAATTTTTTTTTACTACCGGTTCTGTGGGCGTGGCTTGGTGGGCGTGGTGTGGCTTGGTGGGCATGGCAGGGGAAGGATACTGCAAAATCCCCATTTCCTCCGATCAGCTGGGACTCAGGAGGCAGAGAATAGACAGGGGCGGGGCCAGTCAGAGGTGGTATTTACCGGTTCTCCGAACTACTCAAAATTTCCGCTACTGGTTCTCCAGAACTGGTCAGAACCTGCTGAATACCACCTCTGGGGTCAACCTATTCTCCAAAGCACCTGAAGCAGGGGCGGGTTCCTAATTTTTTTACTACCACTCTGTGGGCGTGGCTTATTTTGTGGGTGTGGCTTGTCAGCCATGTGACTGGGTTATTTCAGAGAGATGTTACTACTATTTTTGCTATTTTATACCTTACATGAAAAGCTTTGCATACAAAGTGCGTGTTACAACACGGCAACACAGCAACCTTTATATGCAGAAAATGCTATGGTTAAAAGACAAGCAAGTCCCATACAGCATTTTTGGTTTCAGCCATGGATTCCTTAGACGAAAATATTGAGGACTGTTAAAAGAACAGTATCTTTTAACAGTCCTCAATGTTTTCGTCTAAAGAATAACAGTATAAAACTGTATAAAATTAACAGTATAAAAGGTTAAGCTTTCGGAAAACGCCCACTTTGGGAATCTTTAGGCAAAAGTGAAGGAAAAGTAGTCAAATGCGAACTTCTTATTATTTTCAAGCGAAGGGATGGGGAAAGACTTAATTGTCAGGTTTCTGGGCATGCGCAGAAGATTTTTTTTAAAAAAATTAATTTTTTAAAACAAATGGTGGCGCCCAGGCACCGGCAACCAACCGCATCGGTACTGTGACATCACCAGCGGGCCGCTACTGGTGCTATAGAGTGGACCGCACCGGTAGGAACCCACCACTGACCAGAAGGCAGGGCAAGAAAAAAGGGGTGGAAACTAATCAAGGAGAGAAGCAACCTAGAACTAAGGAGAAACTTCCTGACTGTTAGAACAATTAATCCGTGGAACAACTTGCCTCCAGAAGTTGTGGCTGCTCCAACACTGGAAGTTTTCAAGAAGAGATTGGACCACCATTCGTCTGAATTGGTATAGGGTCCCCTGCTTGAACAGGGTGGGTTGAACTAGAAGACCTCCAAGGTCACCTTCCCACTTTGTTATTCTGTTATTATTATCAGTGCCGTGGATTCAAGATGCCAGAAACCTCAGATATCAAATGCCAGTGAAAATTGGAGTGAAAAACCTTCAGGCTTTTGCCATCTCCGGAAATGCGCTTGGCTTTGTTTGCTCTCTCCTTCTATGCCCCTTGCCTTTCATGAAGAGTGTTCCCCCCTCCCCACTTTTCCTACAAAAACGAAGCGACGAGCTATTATGAGAAGTGCCACCGTATCAAGTCAATGCAGCGTTCTTCCGTGACGCAGCATCCATTGCTACGCTACCAAACACCAGCAATTCATACACGCTTACTCATCCGCTAGAGTTGATTGGAAAGGGAAATTGTGGTTTAATTATGTTTGTCAGTTTTGGACCTGGCCAGATTGCTGCCCTTCGTAGACCCTGCGTGAAACTACGGTTTTTGGTTTATGGCGGTTGCAAGCTAGCAGAGAAGTTATTACGTGTGGCTTGATGGCTCCGTTCTAGTGGTGGGTTCCTACCAGTGCGGTCCACTCTATAGCACCGGTAGCGGCCCGCTGGTGACATCACAGTACCAGTGCGGTCGGTTGCCGGTGCCTGGGTGCCGCCATTTTAAAAAAAGTTTTTTAAATTTTTTTAAAAAAATTTCTTCTGTGCATGCCCAGAAGCCGAGCTTCCGGCACTGCACATGTGCTGCCTTCCTACCCCACAGTGAGTCCAAGCAGGGGAGGATGGCTGAGGGAGCGTGTGAGACGCTGAAAGAATGGGAGCAGGAGCTATCTCCATTCCCCTCCTTTCAGCAGTCCAAGAAGCCACAAACACGCAATGATGATCCCAGGCATTTTCGCACATTCGAGGCTTCTCGAGCTGCTGAGGGGAGGGGGAATGGGCGGCAGGACCTATCTCAGTTCCCCTCCCTTCAGCAGTCCGAGAAGCCAGGCCCACCCGGTCACATGGCCGGCAAGCCATACCCACAAAATAAGCCACGCCCACAGAGTGGTAATAAAAAAATTAGGAACCCGCCTCTGCTCCGTTCCCCCTGCGAGATGCTCCAGAAAAAAAAAGCACAACTTCTCAAAGAAGAGAAGAGAATAACAGAAAACGGAGTCAGGAGGGATCTTGGAGGTCCTCTAGTCCAACCCCCTGCCCAAGCAGGAAACCCTTTCCCATCCCAGACAAACGGCTGTCCAATCTCTTCTTGAAAACCTCCAGTGATGGAGCACCCACCTATTCTCCAGGAGCACCCAAGGGATACAAATAGTAAACAGTAAATAAATAAATAAAGCCGAGGTCACTTGACTGCAGGATACTGCAAATGCAGACCACTTGCCGAGTGCCTGGCGTGCGGTCATGTGACCACGGGAAGGGGAGGTCGGGGGAGCTGTTGGAACATTGGAACTGGGTCGTAAGTACTATCAAGGAAGTCCATTGTAACTTTGGTCACTAAGGTACCAGTCATAAGTTGAGGACTGCCCATCCAGGATCTCTTGTTGGTGTGTGTGTGTGTGTGTGTGTGTGTGTGTGTGTGTGTGTGTGTGTGTGTGTGCGTGTGTGTGCGTGTGTGTGCGTGTGTGTGTGTGTGCGTGTCTGCATGTGTGTATTTATATATTCATTCATTCATTCATTCATTCATTCATTTATTTATTTATTTATTTATTTATTTATTTATTTATTTATTTATTTATTTATTTATTTATTTATTTATTTATTTATTTATTAGTGAGACTTATATACCGCCTCATAGTGCAAGCTCTCTCTAAGTGGTTTACGCCATTAAGCAATGCATATATTTACATTGCCCCCAACAATCTGGGTCCTCATTTTACCCACCTCGGAAGGATGGAAGGCTGAGTCAACCCTGAGCCGGTGAGATTTGAACAGCTGAACTGCAGTCAGCCGGCAGTCAGCAGAAGTAGCCTGCAGTACTGCACTCTAACTGCTGCGCCACCTCAGCTCTATAGAACAGAACAGTACAGTACAGTACAGAACAGAACAGAACAGAACAGAATAGAATAGAATAGAATAGAATAGAATAGAATAGAATAACTTTATTTTCACTTTAAATGTACACTAATCAGCATATATTAAAATGAAATTCCGTTGCATACAGCTCTCAAAGCTCCCACCTTCTATATACACTACATAAACATGACTAAAGCGCAGCGGTTAGAGGCAGGTACTGCAGGTCACTTTAGCTGACTGTGATCCGCAGGTCAGCGGTTCAAATCTCACCGGCTCAAGGTTGACTCAGCCTTCCATCCTTCCGAGGTAGGTAAAATGAATAGAATATAGAATCATAGAATCAGTAAGCAATGTATATTTATATTGCCCCCAACAATCTGGGGGCAATATAAATATACATTGCTTACTGGTGTAAACCGCTTAGAGAGTGCTTGCACTGTGAGGCGGTATATAAATCTCACAAAATAAATAAATAAATAAATAAATAAATAAATAAATAAATAAATAAATAAATAAATAAATAAATAAATAAATAAATAAATAAATCAATCAATCAATCAATCAATCAATCAATCAATCAATCATCAATAAATAAATAAATAAATAAATAAATAAATAAATAAATAAATAAATAAATAAATATGCATGTACCCACATACCCACATATATTATATGACATGGAGAAACAACCCAGTCTAGTTCAGATGTAGACCCGTATATGGCGAGAAAAACGAATCTTGTGAGTTTGCCAAACGGATGGCCCAGGGAACAAAGCTGTTACAGAATCTGGTAGTCCTGCTAGAAATACTTACTGTCTGCCCCATATACTGTATAGCAACTATAAAGCATACTTAGGGATATCTTTTTTTCTTGTTTGATTTCATAGAATCTGTCACAATGTGAATTATTGCCAGTTGTGCAGATCTACTGTTTTCTTGTATTTATGGTCAAGCAGATGTACGATATATTCTATTACGCATGCCTGCATTCCTGAGGTTTCCTCCTTCCTTCTCTTCCGGCAGAAAGCCGATAAGATGTAGCTTACTAAGGATTCTTTTTATTACTTTTCCACTGAAATAAATAGTTTGTTAATTAGATTTGAATCTCGGTTTTATTTTCTAATGAGAATGACTTCAAAAGGAGCAAAGATCCATCGACCTCCACGGGGGATTGATTCCCCCCCTCTAACAGAATCGAGAGACTTTTGAAGGAACAACAAAGTTTCTCGAATCCAGCCGCCTGCTTTGCCCATGACCCCATTTCATCCAGTCTTGATTTGAAGACTTCTATTTTTTTCTTCTTCCTAGACCTCTTCCCACAAATGCAGGGTCCTGCGATTTTTGTTTGTGTGGGGTGTGGGGGTGTGGGGGTGTGTGTGGGGGTAGGAGGGTTGGAATCAACTGAATGTTGATCCATTAGTTGTAACAGGAATTGATTAATGATGAGCTGGGATTTTGCCCAAACCATTGTGGCTGAAAGCGACTGGCCCAAAGTCAGTATTAATACACTTCTCTGATGCTACTATTTCTGTTTCTGTCCCATTTTATTTTACCCAATGTTGAGACTCTGGAAAGAGTGCAGAGAAGAGCAACAGAAATAATTAGGGGGATGGAGGCTAAAACATATGAAGAACGGTTGTAGGATTTAGGTATGTCTAATGAAAAGAAAGACTAGTGGGTGACATGATAACAGTGTTTATTTATTTTATTTATTTATTTGGAGGTTCTTCTATGCCGCCCTACTCCCTGAGGACTCAGGGCGGCGTACAACATTTTAATAAAACAGCCAACCAAATCATTAAAAAGCAATTTAAAAACAATTTAAAACATCTATATCACACAAACATACATGGGGGAGAACATCCGATGTAATGTTGTCTCAAAATCACCCCGCCTGCAGGAAGAGCCATGTCTTAATGGCTTTTCGGAAGGCCAGCAAGGTGGGGATAATCCGGATCTCTGGGGGGAGTTGGTTCCAGAGAACAGGGCCCCCCCTGTTCCAGTATTTGAGGGGCTGCCCCAAAGAAGAGGGAGTCAAGCTATTCTCCAAAGCACCTGAGGGCAGGACAAGAAGTTACGGATGGAAACTAATCAAGGAGAGAAGCAACCTGGAACTAAGGAGGAATTTCCTGAGAGTTAGATCAATTAATCAGTGGAACTGCTTTCCTTCATAGGTTGTGGATGCTCCAACACTGGGGGTTTTCAAGAAGAGATTGGACAACCATTTGTCTGGGATGGTATAGGGCAGTGATGGCGAACCTTTTTTGGCTCGCTTGCCAAAAGGGTGTGCATGTGCGCGCTAGTGCACTTGCACATTCCCACACCCATGCCCTCCCTGCGCATGCGCTGCCCCCCCATGCATGTGCACTCCCCCACTGCCCCCCACGTATGCGCACAGGCCTCACAACGGACTCCTGAAGCCTGAGGATGGTGAAAAATTGCCAATCGGGCCAAACAGAATTTCGGAAACGAACTTCCGGTTGAGCCGTTGGGCCATTTTTCGCTGTCCCCAGGCTTCAGGAGGCTTCCCTGAAGCATGGGGAGAGATAAAACGGCCGAAAAGAAGGCCGAAAATCAGCTGGCCAGCGCGTGCATGCACGCTGGAGCTGACATAGGGCAACGCCTCGTGTGCCCTCCGATATGGCTCCGCGTGCCACCTGTGGCACTAGTGCCATAGGTTTGCCATCAAGGGTATAGGGCCATGATGGCGAACCTATGGCACGTGTGCCACAAGAGCCATATCGGTGGGCACGCGAGCTCAGGTCCGGCGCACATACATGTGCCGGCCAGCTGATTTTCGGGCCTTCTGGGCCTACTGGGAGTTGGGAAACAGCCTGTTTTCAGCCTCTGGAGGGGGTGGGGAAGGCCGTTTTCGCCCTCCCCAGGCTCCTAGAAAGGCTCTGGAGCTTGGGGAGAGCAAAAAAACTGGCCTTCTGGTTCAACCGGAAGTTGGCAAATGGGCCATTTTCTGCCTCCGGAAGGCCTCCGGGGTAGGGGTGGGGAAGGCCATTTTCACCCTCCCCAGGCTCCTAGAAAGACTCTGAAGCCTGGGGAGAGCGAAAAACGGGCGTGCCATCACGTGCCGGGAGTGGGGGGTCACGTGCGCATGTGCGGGGGCCTGCATGGAATAATGGGTGTGAGCACGCACGCGCGCGACCCCTCTGTGTCCCCCCACCTTTTGGCACACGAACCAAAAAAGGTTCGCCATCACTGGTATAAGGTCTCCTGATTGACCAGGAGGGTTGGACTAGAAGACCTCCAAGTTCCCTTCCAACTCTGTTATTCTGTTATTCTTTCAACTGGATTTCCAATGCTTTGATTCAGGAACTTCTGTTGTTTTCTTTACGTACAGTGTCTTTTGTGTTTGTGTAGGATTTGTTCTTTCATATATATATATATATAATTTTTTATGAAAAGATTTACAAAGAGCATAAAAATTATCACAATAATAAGGAGGACAAGCAGAACAGAGAGGAAAGAAATGGGGGAGGGGAGAAAAATTTGCAAAAAGAAAGGATAAAAGGGACAGAAAGAAGCTGCAAACAGGAGTACAATCACCAAATTATCTCTTGCTGTGATGATTTTTTTTAAAAAAAAGCTCATTCTTTTTCTATTATAAAGATTTCTTTTTCTAATTATGAAGACCACAAATCATAAATGCATTTTGCTCCGTGTTCTGCAAAAAAAAGTCTACAAAGGGTTTCCAGTCCACCATAAATGGAGATTTCCCCCCCCCTCTAATCAAATAAGTTAACTCAGCCATCTTCAGATGGGATCTGTTCTTTCCCAAGAAGTTTTACTCTATAAATAGGCACTTTTCTGATAGTTTAGATTTAGATTTAGATTTATTATTAGAGTTGGAAGGGACCTTGTAGGTCATCTAGTCCAACCCCCTGCTCAAGCAGGAGTTCCTACACCACTTGAGACAGATGGTAGTCCAGTCTCTCCTTGAAGGTCGCAAGTGTTGGGGCTCTCACAACCTCCGCTGGCAAGCTGTTCCACTGGTTGATCGCTCTCACCGTCAGAAAGTTTCTCCTCACTTCCAGGTTGAATCTCTCCTTGGTCAGCTTCCATCCGTTATTGTGAGTTAAAACTGGATTTCATGTATAACAGTATTTCTCAACCTTGGCGGCTTGAAGATAGGTGGATTTCAACTCCCAGAATTCCCCAGCCAGCCAGGCTGTCTGTGGAATTCTGGGAGTTGAAGTCCGCCCATCTTCAAGCCGCCAAGGTTTGAGAAACACTGTTCTAAATGCCAAAGATGTGGCAATTTTCTTTACAACTCCAGCCAATCTTGCACCGAAACTGTGCTGTGACCCATTATTATTATTTTTTTAAAAAGCAGCTGAAGCTCCATGCTACTCTTGAAAAAATGAACATGTTTAAGGCAGTGGTGGGTTCCTACAGGTGCGGTCCACTCTATAGCACCGGTAGCGGCCCGCTGGTGACGTCACAGTACCAGTGCGGTCGGTTGCCGGTGCCTGGGCGCCGCCATTTTTTAAAAAAAATATTTGTTATATTTTTTTAAAATTTTTCTTCTGCGCATGCCCAGAAGCCGAGCTTCCGGCACTGCGCATGTGCTGCCTTCCTACCCCACAGTGAGTCCAAGCAGGGGAGGATGGCTGAGGGACCGCGTGAGACGCTGAAAGAACGGGCGGCAGGAGCTATCTCCATTCCCCTCCCTTCAGCAGTCCGAGAAGCCACGAACGCGCAGTGATGATCCTAGACATTTTCGCACGTTCGAGGCTTCTCGAGCTGCTGAGGGGAGGGGGAACGGGCAGCAGGACCTATCTCAGTTCCCCTTCCTTCAGCAGTCCGAGAAGCCACGCCCACCCGGTCACATGGCCGGCAAGCCACACCCACAAAATAAGCCACGCCCACAGAGTGGTAGTAGAAAAATTAGGAACCCGCCCCTGGTTTAAGGTTTTTCAATATTTGGGCACATTGTCCCGAGCTTCAATGCTGCGTTTTCAGCCAAGGGAAGTTGCTACTCAGGTTCGTAAACATTCAGGTGCAACGGTGCATTTTGTAGAGGCAAATTCTTTATCCTGGCTGCAATGAAAATTTTCAGTCTGCAAATCATGCCTGCACCAATTTATGCACTATAATACAGTGCATAGAGTTATGATTGCAGGTAGTCCGTTGACGTATGGCCATTTTTTTACTGACCATTCCTAGTTACAGCTTGGCTTGCCCTAATCAAAGAACTACCAAGACAAATAATAATAATACTCCTACCAACACTGACAGGGCAAGCCACTTGTATATGAACACAGAGCAAACCCCACTCCCTTCTAGTGCTGATGATGTTAACTAGTTGGGTAATGAGAAGTCTGCAAGAAAACATCCAAGCTCAGAGAGCACCAAGGACCCCACAGTTCACCCCTCAACTGCAAATATTCTCTTCCACTTTGCTTCAACAGATTAACAGATTAACAGATTAACAGATTAACAGATTAACAGATTAACAGAGTTGGAAGGGACCTTGGAGGTCAGTGATGGCGAACCTATGGCACGCGTGCCACCTGAGCCATATCAGAGGGCATGCGAGGCGTTGCCCTGTCAGCTCCATGGGCAAACCGGAAGTTCTGAAAAACGCACTTCTGGTTTGCCGTTGTGCTGTTTTTCGCACTCCGGAGGGTTTAGGGAAGCTTCCTGAAGCCCCGGAATGCAAAAAACGACGAAACGGGCAAACCGGAAGTTCGGAAAACGCACTTCCGGTTTGCCATTGGGCTGTTTTTAGCACTCCGGAGGGTTCAGGGAAGCTTCCTGAAGCCCCGGAGTGCAAAAAAACACCCCAACGGACAAACCGGAAGTGCGTTTTCCGAACTTCCGGTTTGCCCGTTTTGTCGTTTTTTACCGTCCCAGGCTTCGGTAAGGCCTTTGCGCGGGGGTGGGGGTGTGTGCACATGCGCAGGGGGCAGCATGGGGGGGTTGTTCGCATGCGTGGGGGGAGGGAATGGGTGTGGGCACGTGTGTGCGCGCTAACGCGCGCACCCCCCCTTTTTGGCACGCAAAACAAAAAAGGTTCGCCATCACTGTTGTAGGTCATCTAGTCCAACCCCCTGCTCAAGCAGGAGACCCTACACCATTTCTGACAAATGGCAGTCCAATCTCTTCTTGAAAGTCTCAAGTGATGAAGCTCCCACAACTTCTGAAGGCAACTTCTGTTCTACTGGTTGATTGTTCACACTGTCAGAAAGTTCCTCCTTAATCTCTCCTTGATCAGTTTCCATCCATTATTCCTTGTCTGGCCTTCAGGTGCTTTGGAGAATAGCTTGACCCCCTCCTCTCTGTGGCAGCCCCTCAAATATCGGAAGACTGCTATCATGTCTCCCCTGATCCTTCTCTTCACTAGACTAGCCATGCCCAGTTCCTGCAGTGCAACCGTTCATCGTATGTTTTAGCCTCTAGTCCCCTAATCATCTTTATTGCTCTTCTCTGCACTCTTTCTAGAGTCTCAATATCTTTTTTTATAGTGTGGTGACCAAAACTGGATGCAGTATTCTAGATGTGGTCTTACTAAGGCTTTACAGAGTGGTGTTAGTACCTCCCTTGATCTTGATTGTATCCCTCTGTTAATGCAGTTTAAGATTGCATTGGCTTTTTTGGCTGCCACTGCACACGGCTGACTCATGTTTAGCTGGTTGTCCACTAAGACTCCAAGATCCCTCTCACAGTCACTGCTATTAAGCCTGGTTTCACCCAGTTTATATGTTTACTTTTAAACTAGACAGGCCATTTTCGATCAAGCATGTCATCATCTTTTAGGTTTTAGCATTCTCCATAATTCAGTCCAAGTGTCCGACGTTTAGCATCTTCTTCTGGGCTCACAGTAAACGTTGTGTAGTAGGACCCACTGCCCTGCCCACCCGGGAAAAACTCCCAACGTTCCCATTTACAATGATTCCCAAATGCCATGTGGCTGTGGCATCAGTTCTCTGCGCTGGAGAGCTATTGGGCTGAATATTGGGCTCAATAAATAAATTCCTCATTTATTGAGCATCTGTTGATGTTATCAAGGCGTTCTGAAGACTGCCTTGCACCCAACAGTTTGCATTTCAGAAAACTGAGCTGGTGAGAAGAACAAACTGACACTCTATTGCCAGCTGCCTAGTCAGGGGTGCAGGAACGCGGCATCTTCCTTCCCGTCATTCCAATGACAAATGTGGCTCACACAATTAGCAAGAAAGCTGAATTTGCCTCCACACTAGAAAGGAAGGCAAGGAAGGGTTGATTTTTCAACTTTCAAGTCCCTGCAGTTTTCCTTTTTTATATATAAAAAAGGGTTGGAAGGGACCTTAGAGATTTAACATATTAACGGAGTTGGAAGGGACTTTGTAGGTCATCTAGTCCAACCCCCCGCCCAGCAGACCCTACACCATTTTTGACAAATGGCAGTCCAGTCTCTTCTTGAAAGCCTCCGGTGATGAAGCTCCCACAACTTCTGAAGGCAACTTCTGTTCCATTGGTTGATTGTTCTTACTGTCAGAAAATTCCTCCTTATTTCTAGGTTGAATCTCTCCTTGATCAGTTTCCATCCATTATTCCTTGTCTGGCCTTCGGGTGCTTTGGAAAATAGCTTGTCCCCCTCCTCTCCTTGGCAGCCCCTGAAATATTGGAAGATGCTATCCTGTCTCCCCTGGTCCTTCTCTTCGCTAGACTAGCCATGCCCAATTCCTGTAACTGTTCTTCATATGTTTTAGCCTCCAGTCCCCTGATCATCTTGGTTGCTCTTCTCTGCACTCTTTCTCGAGTCTCAACATCTTTTTTATAGTGTGGTGACCAAAACTGGATGCAGTATTCTAGATGTGGTCTTACTAAGGCTTTATAGAGTTGTATTAGTACCTCCCTTGATCTTGATTGTATCCCTCTGTTAATGCAATTTAGGATTGCATTGCCTTTTTTGGCTGCCGCCGCACACAGCTGGCTCATATTTAAGACTCCAAGATCCCTCTCACGGTTATGCTTTTAAGCCTAGTTTCACCCAGTGTATATGTGTACTTTTGGTTTTTCTTGCGTAAGTGTAAGACTTTACTTACATCTTACAACTTTACTTACATCTTCTTCTAGTCCAACCTCCTGCTCAAACAGGAAACCCTAATATTATTTCAGAGAAATGGTTGTCCAATCGCTTCTTAAAAACTTCCAGTGATGGAGCACCCACAACTCCTGTAGGCAAGCTATTCTATTGTTCTGTCAAGAAATCTATCCTTAGTTCTTGGTTGCTTCTCTCCTTGATTAGTTTCCACCCATTGCTTCTTGTCCTGCCCTCAGGTGCTTTGGAGAATAGTTTGACTCCCTCTTCTTTGTGGCAACCCCTGAGATATTGGAACACTGCTATCATGTCTCCCCTGGTCCTTCTTTTCATTAAACTTGACCAGGTGTCAGCAACCTGCGGCTCCGGAGCCGCATGCGGCTCTTTGGGCCCTCTCCTGTGGCTCCCTGTCGGGTGATCTCATCACTGGCTGGCCCCAACTTTCACCCTCCCCTCCCAGTCACTCCTAGCCTGGCCTGAGAAGTTATGGGCAACGTTGGGGGATGGAGAAGCAGCCAGGGCAGAGAGAGAGGGATACAGAGAGAGGGGAGAGGGAGGGAGGGAGACAGAGATGTCAAAAGGGTTTTGTGGTTCCTGGTGTTTTTTAACAACCGGTTCTCTGCCTTAATGACCAGCTGGGTAGACGTGGCTTGGGGATCATGTGAGTGGTGGAAGTGAATGACCTTGAGTTGGCCACGCCCACCCAGGTTTTGTGGCTCCCGGTGTTTTCTTTTCTGGGGGAAACAGGTCCAAATGGCTCTTTGAGTATTTAAGGTTGCAGACCCATGAACTAGACATACCCAGTTCCTGCAACCGTTCTTCATATGTTTTAGCCTCCAGTCCCCTAACAATCTTTGATTGATAATTGAAATCCTGCAGATCAGACCCAAAGCCAGGGTGATCCAGAAGTAATGGAAAGAAAGAGAAAGGGACCCTGCATGTTTTAAGTAAGAATTCATCTTTGTGGGTTCAGTGACAATCTGAAGATTTCAGTTTCAAGGTTTCATTCAACTTTCATGACTTCTAAATCTGGTCTGGTTTCTCTATAAAGGGATGAATCCTGAAGCAAGGCTGCCCCCTGCTGGGAAGAGGCTTCCCTGAAAGTTTATTTTACTCTACTACCTCAACCTGGTTTCCCTTTATAAAGCCTTAGTAAGGCCACACTTGGAATACTGCACCCAATTTTGGTCACCACATTAAAAAAAAAGATGTTGAGACTCTAGAAAGAGTACAGAGAAGAGCAACGAAGATGATTAGGGGACTAGAGGCTAAAACATATGAAGAACGGTTGCAGGAACTGGTTATGTCTAGTTTAATGAAAAGAAGGATCAGGGGAGACATGATAGCAGTCTTCCAATATCTCAGGGGTTGCCACAAAGAAGAGGGAGTCAAACTATTCTCCAAAGCACCTGAAGGCAGGACAAGAAGCAATGGGTGGAAACTAATCAAGGAGAGAAGCAACTTAGAACTAAGGAGAAATTTCCTAACAGTGAGAACAATTAACCAGTGGAACAACTTGCCTCCAGAAGTTGTGGATGCTTCAACACTGGAGGTTTTTAAGAAGAGATTGGACAGCCACTTCTCTAAAATGATATAGGGTCTCCTGCTTGAGCAGGGGGCTGGACTAAAAGACCTCCAAGGTCCCTTCCAGCTCTATTCTGATTGATTGATTGATTGATTGATTGATTGATTGATTGATTGATTGATTGAAGTGGATTGATTATGCTGGCTGAGATCACACCTTATATGTTGACTGCATTCACACAATATTCTTAACTCTTTGGCTGGATTAATTAATTGACTGGATTGGCACACAATCTAGTAAATCATGAATAACTAGACAGTCCCAACTCTTTACAGGTGGTCCTCAACATATGACCACAAATGAGACCCAAAATTATGTTGCTAAATGAGACAATTGCTAAGTGAATTTCATCCCATTTTACCACCTTTCTCATGAAGTTGTTAAGTGAATCACTGAACTTGTTAGCAACATGGTTGTTGTGAATCTGGATTGCCTATTGATTTTGCTTGTCAGAAGGACACAAAAGGGGATCACATGACCCTGGGACACTGTGACCGTCATAAATATGAGCCAGTTGCCAAGTGTCTGAATTTTGATCATGTGACTTATGGGGATGTTGCAACGGTCGTAAGTGTGAAAAATGTCACTTTTTTCAGTGCCATTGTAACTTTGAATGCTCATTAAATAGCAATAACACTTAGACTTATATACCACTTCACAGTGTTTTACAGCCTTCTCTAAGTGGTTTACAGAGTCAACTTCTTGCCCCCAACAATCTGTGTCCTCATTTTACCCACCTCAGAAGGATGGAAGGCTGAGTCGACCTTGAGATGGTCAGGATCGAACCCCTGGCAGTGAGCAGTGAGTTAGCCTGCAGTACTGCATTCTGATAGCTAGATGATAGCTAGCTGGCTGGCTGGCTGGCTGGCTGGCTGGCTGGCTGGCTGGCTGGCTGGCTGGCTGGCTGGCTAGCTAGCTAGCTAGCTGGATGGATGGATGGATGGATGGATGGATGGATGGATGGATGGATGGATGGATGGATGGATGGATGGATGGATGGAGGGAGGGAGGGAGAGAGAGAGAGATAAAGAGAGAGAGAGATAATGAGAGAGAGAGAGATAATGAAAGAGAGAGCGAGAGAGCGCAATAGCTCTTAGACTTATAAACCGCTTCACAGTGCATTACAGATCCTCTCTAAGCGTTTTACAGAGTCAGCCTGTTGCTCCCAACAATCTGAGGGCAACTCAGGATGGAAGGCTGAGTCAACCTTGAGCCGGTCAGGATCGAACTGCTGAACCACTGGCAGTCGGCAGTCAGCAGAATTAGCCTGCAAGTACTCCATTCTAACCACTGCACCACCACGGCAATGAACTGTTGTAAGTTAAGGACCATTTATACACTACACAGATGACAATATTGTACAGTATGTCCAACAGAGGGAAGACATGTTGGCAGTGTAGGGTTCAAAAATGTCAAGCCGTTGACGATGTTGTGTGACATGTATAAAACACAGCCGGAGCTTCCATCACATAATCATGGGCAACATCTGGACTGTTTTGACTCTATCCACTGCCATCCCATTTTTAAGTGCAAAGCACAACTAGAATTGAGAGGGGCTAGCCTCCACCTGCCACCCAGCATCTATTTCAGAATACAGAATAACGAAGTCGGAAGGGACCTTGGAGGTCTTCTAGTCCAACCCCCTGCTCAAGCAGGAGTCCCTGTACCATATCAAATAAGTGGCTGTCCAGTCTCTTCTTAGTGAGTGATGGAACACCCACAACCTCTGGAGGCAAGCCGTTCCACTGGTTAATTGTTTCTCACTGTTAGGAAATTTCTCCTTAGTTCTAGGTTGCTTCTCTCCTTGATCAGTTTCCATCCATCTTGGTTTCCCTCGAAACCAAGATAAAATTTCCAGTAGGGTTATTAGATAAAGATAGTCCAGGTGACAAGACTGTCTGCAAGGGAGTCAAAAAAAGCCAAGATGGTGTCTGTGAGAGAGCACATTTTTTTACATGCATTACACTTTTTAAAACGAGTAGATGTCCTTAATGCCAATACTTCAAACGTTGTAATAGCAACAAGTGTCCACAAGGGGCCGCTCTGGTCCAAACTTTCAATATTCCCTCTCTAGAGAATTTTGTCTTTGGTTGATGATTTGGTTTATTCAGAGTTATTGTAAATCTGAGCCAGCTCAGGAGTTACTAAACAAATCAAACTAATCCTGAGAGAAGATAAGCAGGACTGAGCAACCAGATTCAGGGTTGCAGGGTTGACTGGGAACAGAGAACATGGACGATCTAGAACGTCCATAAAGGATGCGTTCATATGTAAGTAGTCCTCCTGTAGCTAGTGGGAGTTCTAGTCCTGCCCTAGGCATGAAAGCTGACTTTGAGCCAAACACCAGGAGATGGTGAGTTCTAATCCTGTTTTAGGCATCAAAGCTAATTGGGTGACTTTGGGCCAATCACCAGGAGACGGTGAATTCTAGCCCCACCTTAGGCATGAAAGCTGGCTGGGTGACTTTGAGCCAATCACCAGGAGACAGGGAATTCTAGCCCCGCCTTAGGCATGAAAGCTGGCTGGGTGACTTTGGGCCAATCACCAGGAGATGGCGAATTCTAGCCCCGCCTTAGACATGAAAGCTGGCTGGGTGACTTTGGACCAATCACCAGGAGATGGCGAATTCTAGCCCCGCCTTAGACATGAAAGCTGGCTGGGTGACTTTGGGCCAATCACCAGGAGACAGGGAATTCTAGCCCCGCCTTAGGCATGAAAGCTGGCGGGGTGACTTTGAGCCAATCACCAGATGATGAATTCTAGTCACGCCTTAGGCACGAAAGCTAATTGGGTGAGTTTGCGCCAATCACTGTCATCCCAACCACCTCACAGGGTTGTTGTGGAGAAAATAGGAGAAGGACGGTGTGTGGGTTATGTATATGTTGACCGCCTAGCCTTGTTTATAAAAATAATAAAGGCAGGATACAAATAAATAAAAATTTTAATAAATAAATAAATAATGATTAATAGCTTTAAAAAATTGCAGTATTTGATTGCGGCAATGCCTCTTTTGCCATTCGCTAACGGGTTTATATTTAATGCACGAGGCATTAAATGAGGTGTAAGGATTTTGCTTCTTTTGGGAAAGCAGCCGGCTGTCATTTGACTTTAAATTAAATAACAGGGATGGAAAATGGCAAAAAATATTGTTCCCCTCCCCTTCTGACCTGCAGGACAAGGAGGTGTTAATTTAAACGGAGGTGTCAAACTGAATAAGAATTAATCCTGCAGAAATGAGCCTCTCACTGACATTTGCCGGGTGTCGCAGAAAAGCTGCAGAGAAAAGATCAAAGAAAGAAGGATAGGGGGTTTTTTTTCTTCATCTTCTTTTCAGCACCATAATTTATCTCCTGTTTAAAAAAAAATTAAAAAAAAAAGCTTGGGGGGAAATTCCCCGCTGACAAACCACTCGTAAATCAGCATGCAGGGTTTTGCAAAATGTTTCTGGCCTTTTTGAAATGTCTGAGGAGGGGTCTGTGGAAACCAGATTTATCAGGAAATGAGAGAGGATGTTGATATGGCCCCAGGATTTGAGAAAGTCATATATCAGATGTTTTTTTTTCCCCCACATCAAAGGAAATCTTCTATTTTAGAGTGTGCATTCACAAGACCCAGATGGTTCCTAAGGCTCATTTCTCCCTTCCTTCCTTCCTTCCTTCCTGCCTTCCTTCCTTCCTGCCTGCCTTCCTGCCTTCCTTTCTTCCTTCCTGCCTTCCTTCCTTCCTTCCTGCCTTCCTGCCTTCCTGCCTTCTGTATTCCGTCCCACCCTCTGTCTTCCCATGACCTCCCTTCATTCCACTCCTCCCTCTCATTCCTTCTTTCCATTCTTCCTTCTTTCCATTCCTCTCCCTTACTCCCTCAATCCTTTTTCCCATGGCCTCCCTTCCTTCCACTCCTTCCTTCCTTCCTTCCTTCCTTCCTTCCTTCCTTCCTTCCCTCCCTCCCTCCCTCCCTCCCTCTCTCCCTCCTGCTTCCCATGATCTTCCTTCCTTCCATTCCTCCCTCTCCTCCATTCTTTCCATTCTTCCTTCCTTCCATTCCTCTCCCTTACTCCCTTAATCCTCCTTCCCATGACCTCCCTTCCTTCCTTCCACGCCTTCCTTCCCTTCCCTCCCTCCCTCCCTCCTCCTTCCCATGATCTTCCTTCCTTCCATTCCTCCCTCTCAGTAATGGGTTTCACTTACCTTTGCTATTGGTTCGGAGATGTGTGTGTGCGCGCGCCGCTTCTGCGCATGCGCAGAGCATCCGTGATGACGTCCTGGTGAGTGGGTGGAGCCTCCCGCCGCCGTCGCTACCAGTTTGCCTGAACTGGGGCAAACCAGTAGAAACCTACCACTGCTCCCTCTCCTTCCTTCATTCCTTTCCTCCCTCCCTCCCCACTCCCTCCTTCTTCTCATGATCTTCCTTCCTTCCACTCCTCCATCTCCTTCCTCCCTCCCTCCCTCCCTTCTGTCTGTCTGTCTGTCTGTCTGTCTGTTTATCAAATTCTATCAAAAGTCACAGACTTTCCATAACGATTTACTAGTAGCTTCTGTACTGTTCTATTATTTCTGATTCCAGATTATTATGTGATGTGGCGGAAGATTAAGGACCTCCGGCTAGCCCCGCAGTCCTTAAGTCCCCGTGTCATCTTTTTTTCATCCTCTCTGGACCTGTCCTAATCTATCAATATCCTCAATATCCTTCCGGAAACATGATGCCAAGAATCAGAAAGAAGCACTCCAGCTGTGAACTCACCAATACTCAATAAAGAGAAATTTTCATCAGCCGATGAAGCACCGACTCCTTCCAGATTCCAGGTGCTGAACCCACATTGTTGACATTGTTTAATTTGGCTTCTGGGGCCTGTAGGAGGCCCAGCCGGTGACAACGTGATATTGTTGGACTGCCAGCGAACATTTTCACCTTTCAACCACGACCTTTTAATGACTTTCAAAGATTTTTCTCAAGTTCTAAATAGATGCCAAGTTCTAAATAAGACAAGATAGAATGAAAAGGAAGACCTCTAAAGGGTGTTGGAAGAAATTTCCTGAGTTCTTTCCCAGCTGGGACACACCACAGATGCTGAGAAGAAACGGATGCAGAAGCCAGCTGCCAGAAAGCGGAATTCTTTTAATGTAGGAAGGCAAAAAGCAAAAAGTGACACAGCTCGAGCGTTCCTCGCTTGCCAAGCCCCTTGGGAGTGTGAATCTGAGCCTGTTATGCTAAATTCCCCTTTGAAGCTTCTGCAGCTTGATGGGTTTTGGTGTGCTTCTGATTGCCCTGGGTTTTGTTTTACTGGGTTAATCTTGGTCCCAGGTCTTTTGTTTTTCCTGTCCTTGGGGTTTAATCCTGTCAGGGGCACGAAAAAGGGTGTTTCAGTTTACCTTGGAGAGTTCATTTTTAGCCTGATTCCCCTTATCTTAATGGCTCTACTTAAGTGTTTCTGTGGCCAGCCTCGTTACTTTTGTAGCAGCCATTAGCAGGGCTGCTCTGAGTTTTCCTTTCAGGCTGGTGCTTCTTGGTTTTCTTAAAGAGAAAGGGCTGGCTTAAGTCTTTTGGCTTTAGTGCTTCCTGGCACGGTCCAATCTGGGGTACACTTCCCACAAGGGGTAACAAGGAAAATCACTGATTGGTTCTCTTGGTTAGCAAACATCCAGGGCAGATCACTGTGGTGGTTAAGGTGTTGGCTTAGAAACCAACTTAGAAAGTGTAAGTTTTAGTCCCACCATAGGGATGAAAGCGGGCTGGGTGACTTTGGGCCAATCACCAGGAGACAGTGAGTTCTAGTCCTGCCTTAAGCATTAAAGTGGGCTGAGTGACTTTGGGCCAATCACCAGGAGACAGTGAGTTCTAGTCCTGCCTTAAGCATTAAAGTGGGCTGGGTGTCTTTGGGCCAATCACCAGGAGACTGAGTTCTAGTCCCGCCTTAAGCATTAAAGTGGGCTGGGTGACTTTGGGCCAATCACAAGGAGACTGTGAGTTCTAGTCCCACCTTAAGCATTAAAGTGGGCTGGGTGACTTTGGCCAATCACCAGGAGACTGTGAGTTCTTGCCCCACCTTAGGCATCAAAGCCATTTAGATGACTTTGCACCAGTCATTGGGAGACTCAGATAGTCCTCAACTTACAACAGTTCATTTAGTGACCGTTCAAAGTAACAACAGCATTGGAAAAAGTGACTTATGACTGTTTTTCACACGACCGTTGCAGCTTCCCCATAGTCATGTGATCAAAATTCAGATGCTTGGAAACTGACTCATGTTTATGACGGTTGCAGTGCACCGGGGTCATGTGATCCCTTTTTGAGATCGTCTGACAAGCAAAGTCAATGGGGAAGCCGGATTCGCTTAATAACTGTGTTACTGATTTAAGAATTGCAATGATTCACGTAACAATTGTGGCAAGGAAAGTCATAAAATGGGGCGCAACTCACTTAACAATTGTCTTGCTTAGCAACATACATTTTAGGCTCAGTTGTGGTCATAAATCAAGGACTACTTGTATAAGTTCTAGTCCTGACTTAAGCATGAAAGCCGGCTGGATGACCCTGGGCCAATCACCAGGAGATTGTGAGTTCTAGTCCCGCCTTAAGGGTGAAAGTGGGCTGGGTGACTTTGGGCCAATCACCAGGAGCCTGTGTGTTCTAGTCCCGCCTTAAGCGTGAAAGTGGGCTGGGTGACTTTGGGCCAATCACCGGAAGACTGTGAGTTCTAGCCCCGCCTTAAGCGTGAAAGCCGGCTGAGTGACCTTGGGCCAATCACCGGAAGACTGTGAGTTCTAGTCCCGCCTTAAGAGTAAAAGTGGGCTTGGTGACTTTGGGCCAATCACTCTCTGTCTGCCCAACTCACTTCCCTTTGTTGCTGGGGAAATGGGATAACAAAGGTGTATTATAAAGGTTTGTCACCTTGAGTTCATGTAGTAATAAAGATGGGATAAAAATCTAAAAAAGAAATCCCAGAATTTGTTCTCCACTGGAGGAAATGGAACCCGGTTCTGGGGAGACTAGTATAGCCATCAATTCTCCCACGTTCTACTTTGAAGCATTACCAAAACTTAGATGGGGGGTGTGAGCTGTTCTTCAGCAATTGTCATGCTCTCTTTCCGCATAAGCGGGTCACAAACCTCCTCCCTGTGCATGCCATAATCCCTTGTGATATAACACAATGGACGGCCATCACAGCAATCCAATTCTCAAGGCTGGGCTATTGTTATGCATGATAAGGCAGTGGCAGGCTCTCCAATCCCCAAAAAGGACACCAAAGAATGGATTAAAGTGACAGGAAAGGAGATTTGAGCTGCATGTAAAAGAAAAACTTCCACCCATTGGAGGAGTTCCAACAAAGAAACCGATGGGCAGAGAAAAGTTGGAATGCTGCTGTTCCCCAGATGGGTCTGTGCGCATGTTGGAAAGCCGTCTTTCTGGGATTAATAGGAAGATGCTATATCATTGATAGATCGATGGATAATTAATCGACAATAGTTAGATATTGATAGACAGATTGACTCATTGATTGATTCATTGATTGATAGATAGAAATAGGTGGCCGATATAGATGGAGGGCAGATGCATAAGAGAGAGGGAGGGAGGGAGGGAGGGAGGGAGGGAGGGAGAAGGGGGTATGAGAGAGAGATAATATAGATAAATAAATGATAGGGAGATGTGTGTATGTGTCTGTATATATATATGTGTGTGTGTGTGTGTGTATACACACAAACACAGAGTGGGGAGAGGTATGAGAGAAAGATGATATACAGAAATAAATGAGAGAGAGAGAAATGAAAGATAATAGAGAGAAAAATGAGAGATTGTAGATAGATAGATAGATAGATAGATAGATAGATAGATAGATAGTAGATAGATAGATAGATAGATAGATAGATAGATAGATAGATAGATAGATAGATAGATAGATAGATAGATAGAGATATAGATCAAGATCAAGATCAAGATCAAGATCAAGATCAAGATAGATGATAGAGAACAGAACAGAATAGAATAGCAGAGGTGGAAGGGACCTTGGAGGTCTTCTAGTCCAACCCCCTGCTTAGGCAGGAAACCCTACACCATTTCAGACAAATGGTTGTCCAATCAATCTCTTCTTAAAAACTTCCAGTGTGGAGCATTCACAACTTCTGGAGGCAAGCTGTTCCACTGATTAATTGTTTCCACTGATTTAATTAATATAAGGAGAGAGGAGAGAGAGAGAGAGAGACAGACAGACAGACAGACAGACAGACAGAGATGAAAGATGAAAGATGATAGAAAAAATAATAGATGTATATATATATATATGTATGTATGTATGTATGTATGTATGTATGTATGTATGTATGTATATATGTATATATGTATATATATATATATATATATATATATAGAGAGAGAGAGAGAGAGAGAGAGAGAGAGAGAGAGAGAGAATTTATATTGATAAAATGAGAGAGACAATCGATAGCTAGACAGACGGACAGAGATGATAGAGAGAGAGAGATGACAGAGAGAGAGAGAGAGAGAGAGAGAGAGAGAGAGAGAGAGAGAGAGAGAGAGAGAATTTATATTGATAAAATGAGAGAGAGAGACAATCGATAGCTAGACAGACGGACAGAGATGATAGAGAGAGAGAGAGATGACAGAGAGAGAGAGAGAGAGAGAGAGAGAGAGAGAGAGAGAGAGAGAGAGAGAGAGAGAGAGAGAGAGAGAGAGAGAGAGAGAGAGAGAGAGAGAGGTAAGCAGCCTCCTTTTACCGTTTTCCTCCATCTCTTGATGCAGTTGAAAAAGAGAGAGAAAGCCAGAATTCCAAGTGTGATGCTACAGACTCTAAAATGCCTCCTGTCAATCTCACGAAACATTATCCAGGAAATTAATCCACTCTGCTTTCCCCAGCCGTCTGGGTGAATTTCCCATTCTCCGGGGCTCTCTCTTTAATCCTGTAGCGATCACTCGCAATCCGCTCGGCTGTTTTAAAAAGCAGATCCCTTTGGACTCAGGGAGATTAGAGGAAGGCCAAATTGTTAGACAAATATTCTCGCTTTACTTCCCCCAAGAGGGGGGGTGAGCTTTTCATATAAAGATGAACGACCTGCCAATCTGCAGTTTGCAGCGTGCCTGAAAGGACCTAACAATAAAGACTGTAACGATGAAACCTACATGGGGCTACCCTTGAAGAATATTCGGAGACTTCAGCTAGTGCAAAATGCGGCTGCGCGTGCTGTGGTGGGTGTGTCAAGATACACCCACGTAACACCTATACTCCGCCAGTTGCATTGATTGCCCATTGGTCTCCGGGTACAATTCAAGGTGTTGATCATCATCTTTAAAGCCCTACATGGCTTAGGACCAGGTTACCTCCGGGACCGCATTCTACCTCATACTTCCCTTCGACCGGTCAGGTCCCACAGAGTTGGCCTCCTCCAGGTCCCGTCAGCCAAACAATGCCGACTGGTGGGGCCTAGGGGGAGGGCCTTCTCTGTGGGGGGCCCCGTGCTCTGGAACCAACTTCCCCCAGAGACCCGAACCATCCCCACCCTGCTGGCCTTCCGAAAAGCCATTAAGACATGGCTCTTCCTGCAGGCAGGGGTTTGAGACTAGTTTTTATCCGAGATCTCCCCCAGTATGTATGTTGTTGAACGTTTTTTAACTTTTTTAATGTTTTAAAATTGTTTTAAATGAACGTTTATTGCTTAGTGTTCTTTTAAAATGTTGCACGCCGCCCTGAGTCCTTAGGGAGTAGGGTGGCATAGAAGAACCTAATAATAAATAAATAATAAATAAATAATAAAACCAACAAAGCCAACCTCTTCAACACATTCTTCGGCTCAGTCTTTGTAAAAAGCAACAACTCATGTCCAATATTTCCTAGTCGATCCACAAACAATTACAATGATCTAATACAAACCGACTTTACAGAAGACAATGTTAGAAAGGCTCTACACAACCTAAAACCATCTCTATCCATCGGACCAGATGGACTATGTGCTTACTTCTTAAAAAAAACTTTCCACTGTCCTATCAGAACCTCTAAGTATAATTTTTGACATATCTTTCAGAACTAGCTCCTTACCCAACCTATGGTCACTAGCCACGGTAATCCCTGTCTTCAAAAAGGGAGACCCCAGCCTAGTTGAAAATTACAGACCAATCTCTTTGTGTTGCGCCACCTCCAGAGTCATGGAATCAACCATTAACCAATCCATTACCCTCCACTTAGAGACAAACAACCTACTCTCTCACAAACAATTTGGTTTCAGAAAAAATGTATCCTGCAATCTACAACTTCTACACTGTAAAAACATATGGACTACACAACTCGACCAGGGCAAAGCAATAGACGCAATTTACTTAGACTTTTGTAAAGCGTTTGACTCCGTGGTACACGACAAACTACTTCTAAAACTAAAATCTTATGGCATTTCTGGCCCCCTACACAAATGGATAACTGCATTACTGTCGAACAGACAACGTGGTCAAAATAGAATCAGCTCTATCTAACCCTGTACCTGTTAACAGCAGTGTTCCCCAGGGCAGGGTTTTAGGACCTACTCTCTTTATTCTCTACATAAATGACATTACAAAGTAACTGATGATGTAAAACTATTCAACCCCACCGACAATACTACAACCTTTCAAAAAGACCTTGACTATGTATCTGAATGGGTAAACAAGTGGCAACTTCAAATCTCAATCAACAAATGCTCTGTTTTACACATTGGCAAAAATAATCAGAACACAAAATACAAACTAGATAATCATGACCTTGTTGATGATCCTCACTCAGTAAAGGACCTTGGAGTACTCATCTCTAATGATCTAAGTGCCAGAGCCCACTGCAACAACATAGCCAAGAAGGCATTAAGAGTGGTTAACCTAATCTTGCGTAGCTTCTTTTCTGGTAACATTGTACTCTTAACCAGAGCATACAAAACATTTGCTAGACCAATTCTTGAATACAGCTCATCTGTCTGGAACCCACACTACATATCAGACATTAACACAATTGAGAATGTCCAGAGATACTTCACAAGAAGAGTATTACATTCCTCTGTTCGCAACAGAATACCTTATGAACCCAGACTTGAAATTTTGGGACTTGAAAATTTAGAACTACGCCGCCTTCGATCTGACCTAATTGTAGCTCAAAAAATTATCTGCCACAATGTCCTACCTGTTAATGACTACTTCAGCTTCAACCGCAACAATAGACGAGCTCACAATAGATACAAATTTAATGTAAACCGTTCCAAACTTGATTGCAAAAAAATTAACTTCAACAACAGAGTGGTCAATGCCTGGAATACATTACCTGACTCAATTGTTTCTTCTCCAAACCCCAAAAACTTTAACCTTAGATTATCTACCATCGACCTCACCCCAGTCCTAAGAGGTCTGTAAGGGGCGTGCATAAGTGCACAATCGTGCCTACCGTTCCTGTCCTAATGCACCCATATATTCATAATTCTAATCATGCTTGTACTATTATATATATATACAATCATGTTTATACGTTGTGTATACTTTGCTTGTTATCATACTGTATACGCTTGACAAATAATAAAAATATAAATATAAATATAAAAAAATAAAAAAATAAAATAAAAATAAAAATAATAAAAATAAAAATAAAAATAAAAAAATGAAATGAAATAAACGGAGAGAAACGAATCATGAAAATAAACAAAAATCCAGCTGCGTGTCGAGCTTGCTTTGATTCTCTGGGCCATTGTGATAAAGCTTTTTTTTCTTTTTTCTTTTTTTGCAAAATCTCTTAGCAAATAAGAACGGTAGAATTTTAAAAAGTGTGCCGGATTTAATTAAATGTTCATCTACAGGCAGTCCTCAATTTACGACCACAAATGAGGCCCCAACATTTTCATTGCTGAGCAAGAGAGTTGGGGTTTTTTTTTTTTTTTTGCAATCTCTCTTGCCATGTTAAGTGAATCGCCGCATTCGTTAAGTGAGTAACACGGTTATTAAGTGAATCTGACTTTGCTTGTCAGAAGGTCGCAAAAGGGGATCATGTGACCCCCCCGGGACATTGCAACTGTCATAAATATGAATCAAAGCGCCTGAATTTTGATCACATGACCACGGGGATGCTGCAACGGTCATAAGTGTGGAAAATGGTCATAATTCCCTTTTTTCTGTGCCGTTGTAACTTCAAATGGTCAATAAATGAAGTGTTGTAAGTTGACAGCTAGCTGTATTTAATCTCTGCAGGTCAAAAATGGTTTCATCCATTTTCCAGCGTCGCCGTGGAATTTCTCTTTCCCTCGTCCCTCCTTGATTTCCACATTTTGGTACTCGGGGGTATACTGCCACTAAAAATGGAGGTTCCGCTAAATATTGAGGGTGCTATCTTTGAGCTGGCTGCATAGGGGATGCTAACCATTGCGAGTCTCCCCCACCACGAATAAGGAAGGAATTATGAGAGGTAATTCTACCTCATGAGGATGAACTCAAGGTAGGATCACTATTTTGGGCAGTAATTTCAAATTCTGTGTCTAATTTTGAGTGAATGAATGAAAAACTTCATGAATACTCCCTAGGCAGGGGTGGGTTCCTCCCGGTTCGGACCGGTTCGCCCGAACCCGTAGCGACCCGCTGGTGACATCACAATGACATCACCGAACCGGATCGGTTGGTGCCTGTCCGTGGACGCCGCCATCTTTATCCCACATGTGCCCCGCCCTCCGCGCATGCACAGCAGATACCCGAAAATCAGCTGGCTAGTGGGAGGCTCACGTATATACGCGGTGGAGCTGAGAGAGGGCTCTGCGTGCCACCTGTGGCACGCATGCCATAGGTTCCCCATCACGGGTGTAGGGTCTCCTGCTTAGTTGGGGGATTAGATGACCTACAAGGTCCCTTCCAACTCTGTTAATCTGTAAAAATCTATAGACTACATATAGCCGAGGTGGCGCAGTGGTTAGAGGCAGTACTGCAAGCCACTTTATCTGACTGTGATCCACAGGTCAGCGGTTCAAATCTCACTGGCTCAAGGTTGACTCAGCTTCCATCCTTCCGAGGTAGGTAAAACGAGGACCCAGATTGTTGGGGGCAATGTAAATATCCATTGCTTACTGGTGTAAACCGCTTAGAGAGTGCTTGCACTGTGAGGCAGTATATAAATCTCACAAATAAATAAATAAATAAAATAGCCACCGGTTATTATTCACCCAACCATTTTGTTGCCTTAAAGCTGAAAACATTTAGAATTGGACATGAGAATCTAGTGAAATAATTCCCTCCAAATGGAGGTTATGTAGAGCAACTTGCTTTATTCATGGGCAAATACTTAAGTCACTTTTTAGATCCTGGTGACTTTTCCTTGTAGCTTTCCTTGTAAGAAAATGGGTTGTAGTAATCACCCTGCCCTTTTCGGGGGGGAAGAAAGAGCTGTAAAAAGAATTGAAATCATGAATAAAACGGATGCGGTATGCAAGTCAGAAACAATTTTCTGCTGTCAAGAAAGAAAACAGACACTTCTTAAAGTGTGTCCTTTTGATCAAAAAGGACTGCTGCTCAATCAATCAATCAGAATAGAGCTGGAAGGGACCTTGGAGGTCTTCTAGCCCAGCCCCCTGCTCAAGCAGGAGAACCCATACCATTTCAGATAAGTTACTAGTCTCTTCTTTAAAAACCTCCGGTGATGAAGCACCCACAACTTCTGAAGGCAAGCTGTTCGACTGGATTCCTGGCTCAAGACAAGTAACTGTGAGAGGGATCTTGGAGTCCTAGTGGACAACCACTTAGATATGGCTAGAGCCATGGTGGCGCAGCGGTTAGAATGCAGTATTGCAGGCTGACTCTGCCAACTGCCAGGAGTTTGATCCAGACCGGCTCAAGGTTGACTCAGCCTTCCATCCTTCTGAGGTCAGTAAAATGAGGACACGGATTGTCAGGGGCAATATTGCCGACTCTGTAAACTGCTTAGAGAGGGCTTTGAAACACTGTGAAGTGGTATGTAAGTCTAAGTGCTATTGCTGTTGCTATGAGCCAGCAGTGTGCAGCAGCAACCCAAAAAACCAACACAGTTCTAGGCTGCATCAACAGAGGGATAGAATCAAGATCCCGTGAAGTATTAATACCACTTTATAATGCCTTGGTAAGGCCACACTTGGAATACTGCATCCAATTCTGTTCACCACTATGGCAAAAAGGACTCTAGAAAGAATTGGCCCTGGTGAGTTGGCCATGATGAATGGTCATATTACATTTTTGTATGGGACTTAAATTCCTTTCATCTGATCATTGTTTTGACTGCGACTTTATGTGAGAGATTTTTTCCTATGGTATAAAACTGTGATGACGAACCTATGGCACAGGTGGCATGTGGAGCCATATCTGAGGGCACGTGAGGCATTGCCCTATGTCAGTGCCAGCATGCATGTGTGCGCTGGCCAGCTGATTTTCGGCCTTCCGGAGGGCAGGGGAGGCCGTTTTCACCCTCCCCAGGCTTCAGGAGAGCCTCCGGAGCCTGTGGATGGCGAAAAACGGACCCAACGGCCCAACCGGAAGTTCAGAAATAAAGTTCTGGTAGGCCCATTGGGCCTGTTTTTTGCCATCCACCGGCTCCGGAGGCTTTCCTGAAGCCTGGGGAGGGCGAAAAACAGCCCAATGGGCCTACTGGATGTCCGGAGGCTTCAGTGAGGCCTTTGCGCATGAGCAGGGGGGCAGCACAGGGGGAGATTGTGCGTGTGTGCGTGGGTGGGGGCATTGCATTATGGGTGTGGGCAGATGCATGCCCTTTTGGCACCCGAGCAAAAAAAGGTTCGCCATCACTGGTATAAAACGTGCCAAAGGTAAACTGCTTTGGGGTTACACTTTTATGTGTAATATTTATTAGAGTTTTATGCAAAAGTTTGAAACTCTGCGGATAGGTATTACAGTTCTCAAAAGAATTCTATTTAGTATTTCAATAGTATATACCGGAAGTCTGCATTTGTAACACTCCTATATTTATATTGATGGGGAAAAAAGAAGTCTTAAACAAAGTCTTAAACAAAAAGAAGCCTTAAACTAGCTATGTGAGAATGATTTTAGTGTTCAGCTCCAGCCAAATTTTTTCAGAGCACAGAAATAGTACAGTACTAAGAATAACTGGACATTCTATGATGGATAATAATGTCATATAATGAGGCAAAGATAACACCCGTTCTCCAAACACAGGATTTTATTTGACTCACAGCACAGTTTCCCAAGAAAACAGCCATTTCCACAGAGCAATAGTCATAAAAAGCTGGGTCATATCATATCAAAATCACAGATGTTTTAAATACATAATTAAGAACATTGCATTACAGAGCAATAAAGCTAGGTTTTCCATCTTTGATGTATTGTGGCAGCTTCTGGAAAAGGAAGGAGGGAGGGGAGAGGGGAGGAGGTGGAGGAGGAGAAGCAGAAGGAGGAGGAGAAGAGGAGGAGGGAGGAGAAGCGGAAGAGGAGGAGGAGAAGCGGAAGAGGAGGAGGAGAAGCGGAAGAGGAGGAGGAGAAGGAGAAGAAGAAGAGGAGGAGGAGAAGGAGAAGAAGAAGAGGAGGAGGAGAAGCAGAAGCAGAGGAGGAGAAGAAGGAGAAGGAGAAGAGGAGGAGGAGAAGCAGAAGCAGAAGCAGAGGAGGAGGAGGAGGAGAAGAAGAAGGAGAAGAGGAGGAGGAGAAGCGGAAGAGGAGGAGAAGCAGAAGAGGAAGAGGAAGAGGAGGAGGGGAGGAGGAGAAGCAGAAGAAGAAGCAGAGGGAGGAGGATGGGAGGAGGAGAAGAAGAGGAAGAGGGGGAGGAGGGGGAGGAGAAGCAGAAGCAGAAGAGGAGGAGGAGAAGCAGAAGAGGAGGAGGAGGAGAAGAAGCAGAAGGAGAAGAGGAGGAGAAGCAGAAGCAGAAGAGGAGGAGGAGAAGCAGAAGCAGAAGAGGAGGAGAAGCAGAAGCAGAAGAGGAGGAGGAGGAGATGGAGAAGGAGAAGAGGAGGAGGAGAAGCAGAAGCAGAAGAGGAGGAGGAGAAGGAGAAGGAGAAGGAGAAGAGGAGGAGGAGGAGGAGGAGAGGAGGAGGAGAAGAAGAAGAGGAGGAGGAGAAGCAGAAGCAGAAGAGGAGGAGGAGGAGAGGAGAAGCAGAAGCAGAAGAGGAGGAGGAGGAGAAGAAGAGGAGGAGGAGGAGAGGAGGAGAAGAAGAAGAGGAGGAGGAGAAGCAGAAGCAGAAGAGGAGGAGGAGAGGAGAAGCAGAAGAGGAGGAGGAGAAGGAGAAGCAGAAGAGGAGGAGGAGGAGGAGGAGAAGAGGAGGAGGAGAAGCAGAAGCAGAAGAGGAGGAGGAGGAGAGGAGAAGCAGAAGCAGAAGAGGAGGAGGAGAAGGAGAAGCAGAAGAGGAGGAGGAGAGGAGGAGGAGGAGAAGAGGAGGAGGAGAAGCAGAAGCAGGAGAGGAGGAGGAGAGGAGAAGCAGAAGCAGAAGAGGAGGAGGAGAAGGAGAAGCAGAAGAGGAGGAGGAGGAGGAGAAGCAGAAGAGGAGGAGGGGGGAGGAGGGGAAGAAAAAGAAGAGGAGGAGGAGAAAGGGAGGGAAAGGAGAGTAAAGGAGAAAAAGGAGAGAAGAGGAAGAGAAAACAAAGGGAAAGGAAGGGAAAGGCGAAACAGAAGGAGGGAAAGGAGAAGTAAAGGGAGATGGAGAAGGAGAGAGAAGGGGGGGGGGAAGGGGAGAAGGAGAGAAGTCCATATCTCAGAAAGCAGAACTTTCAACATGCCCTAGTAAACGTCTCCTTAATAAGAAGCAGCCTCCTAGGCACACATGTTGCCACATTGTTAAAATGCTTCCTACCAACTCCAGACCTGTCCTTGTTTAATTTTCTTTGCAGACAGTCCTACCGAAGGTGGTTGAGGTTTTTCTTGCTTCAGGACAGTTCTGTGAAATAAGTCAAGCTGAACTGTTCAACTTGGTCACGTTTCTCAACCTTGGCCACTTTAAGAGGGGTGGACTTCAGTTCCTAGAATTCCCCAACCAGCCAGCCTTCCTTCCTCACCTCTCTTCCCCTCTCCTTCCTTCTCCTTCTCTCTCTTTCCTTCCTTCCTTCCTTTTTACTTTCCTTCCTTCCTTCCCTCCCTCCCTTTTTCTCTTTCTTTCTTTCTTTCTTTCTTTCTTTCTTCTTTCTTTCTTTCTTTCTCTTTCTTTCTTTCTTTCCTTCTTCCTTCCTTTCCTCCCTTGCAAACGTATGTTTCATCATGTGATCAATCTTTGCGAACTAAACAAGATGTTGACTTCCACACAACCAGCCATCAAATTTGCGCCAAGTTCTTTCTCTAAGCTACACTTTTGAATGTCCCCAGCCAGCCCTAAGTTTCCCCAATATATATACAACTCTAATTAAATTGGCGAACAGGACTTAAATTCTGTGCTCCTCCTCCTCCTTTTCTCTCTCTCTACATGAACACAGATATTCTCCTTCTCAAGAGGATATTTGCTGGCAGATAAAGATCTGATCGGCAAGGACATTTTATGCAGGAAAAGTAATTTTTGCAATCATTTACACTGGAATATGAAGGCTACATTAAGCACTTCTAAGAGCCCTGCTCCCTTGGCTGATGGGCAATTAGAACCTGCCCTCAATGTCTACTTAATGTCTTATATTAAGGCTATCCATCCTTCCCCGCCATCTCTCTAAACTAAAGCAAAAATTACTAAACTCTCCAGAAAGTGCAACAGTGGTGGAAAATTACTCAGTGAGCATTGCAAAATTACTCAGTGAGTTACAAATAAGTAACTTAGAAGTTCCACCAGCCTGGAGATCCTTAACAATTCAGTGAGTGCCATGGAAACGAGGAAAAGGTTAATTGTGTTTAAAATCAGATTTCAAGCAGATGTGGGGCATAACCAGAGGTGGTATTCAGCCGGTTCTGACCAGTTCTGGCGAACTGGTAGCGGAAATTTTGAGTAGTTCGGAGAACCGGCAAATACCACCTCTGGCTGGCCCCGCCTGCATCTATTCGCTGCCTCCCGAGTCCCAGCTGATCGGCTGGGTCTTCTTCTGTTGCCTACACAGGAGAACAGAGCTGGGAAGCAGGTTAGTGGGGTGGGGAGGGAATGGGGATTTTGCAGTAACCTTCCCCTGGAGTGGGGAGGGAATGGGGATTTTGCAGTAACCTTCCCCTGGAGTGGGGAGGGAATGGGGATTTTGCAGTATCCTTCCCCTGGAGTGGGGAGGGAATGGGGATTTTGCAGTATCCTTCCCCAGGAGTGGGGAGGGAATGGGGATTTTGCAATATCCTTCCCCCAGGAGTGAGAGGGAATGGGGATTTTGCAGTATCCTTCCCCCAGGAGTGGGGAGGGAATGGGGATTTTGCAGTAACCTTCCCCTGGAGTGGGGAGGGAATGGGGATTTTGCAGTATCCTTCCCCTGGAGTGGGGAGGGAATGGGGATTTTGCAGTATCCTTCCCCAGGAGTGGGGAGGGAATGGGGATTTTGCAATATCCTTCCCCCAGGAGTGAGAGGGAATGGGGATTTTGCAGTATCCTTCCCCCAGGAGTGGGGAGGGAATGGGGATTTTGCAGTATCCTTCCCCTGGAGTGGGGAGGGAATGGGGATTTTGCAGTATCCTTCCCCTGGAGTGGGGAGGGAATGGGGATTTTGCAGTATCCTTCCCCAGGAGTGGGGAGGGAATGGGGATTTTGCAGTATCCTTCCCCTGGAGTGGGGAGGGAATGGGGATTTTGCAGTATCCTTCCCCTGGAGTGGGGAGGGAATGGGGATTTTGCAGTATCCTTCCCCAGGAGTGGGGAGGGAATGGGGATTTTGCAATATCCTTCCCCTGCCAAGCCACGCCCACAGAACCGGTAGTAAAAAAATTTGAATCCCACCACTGGGCATAACCCAATCCACATCACACCAACACGAAAACCATTTTGGAAATATATTTTGTCCTGCTGATATCTCAATACTGCCTCCATCGCATCCCCATCCCCATCAATGAGACAGGGTCAAGCGAATTCTCTGCTGCATGTGTCGAAATAGAATTTCCCCCCTTAGTCCACCCCAAAGTATGTCAAATCTCTTGGGTTTGGTCACCTTGGAGGAATTTCAGTGCCTGAGGACAGAGTCAAATCAGAGCAGGAGAGGAAATCTCCTACAGAATAAGAGAATTAAAAAGGTCCTTGGAGGTCTTCTAGTCCAACCCCCCGCTCAAGGAGGAGACCCTATACCGTTTTAGAATCAACAATGGGACAGCACATCTAACGTTGGGATTGTTTTCTGGCACTGAAGGATAAGTAGAAAGCACTACAGATAGGCCAGTCCTCAAATAACCACCACAATGCAGTTATTAAATGAGATATATATATTATGGGACTGACCTGATTTTAAAGCCATTTTTTACCATTTTTCTTTCTGGAAGATGGTGATCTCTGGAGCCAAATTTGGGGGAATTCAGAAGCTTGGAAAGAAGAGGGGAGGAAAGGAGATTCACTTGCCCAAGAAGAGCTTGGGCGGAATGTAGGACAGCTGATATCAAGACACACATATTCTCTTGCTTTTGAGAAGATCCAAGTTTACCTGAATTAGGTGGACTCCATCAAACTAGCTTCCTTCTCCATCAAACTAACTTCCTTCTCCATCAAACTTGCTTTTGAGACAATCCAAGTTCACTTGAATTAAGTGAACTCTCTCAAACTAGCTTCCTTCCCCATCAAACTTGCTTTTGAGAAGATCCAAGTTTACCTGAATTAAGTGGACTCCATCAAGCTAGCTTCCTTCTCCATCAAATTAGCTTTTGAGATGATCCCAGTTCACTTCAATTGTGAACTCCATCAAACTAGCTTCCTTGTCCATCAAACTTGCTTTTGAGAAGATCTACGTTTACCTGAACTAGGTGGACTCCATCAAGCTAGCTAGCTTCTCCATCAAACTAGCTTCCTTCTCCATCAAACTAGCTTCCTTCTCCATCAAACTAGCTTCCTTCTCCATCAAACTTGCTTTGAGAAGATCCAAGTTCACCTGAATTAAGTGAAATCCATCAAACTAGCTTTCTTCTCCATCAAACTAGCTTTGAGAAGATCCAAGTTCACCTGAATTAAGTGAACTCCATTAAACTAGCTTTCTTCTCCATCAAACTAGCTTTGAGAAAATCCAAGTTCATCTGAATTAGGTGGACTCCATCAAACTAGCTTCCTTCTCTATCAAACTAGCTTCCTTCTCCATCAAACTTGCTTTGAGAAGATCCAAGTTCACCTGAACTAGGTGGACTCCATCAAACTAGCTTCCTTCTCCATCAAACTAGCTTCCTTCTCCATCAAACTAGCTTTGAGAAGATCCAAGTTCACCTGAATTAAGTGAACTCCATCAAACTAGCTTTCTTCTCCATCAAACTAGCTTTTGAGAAGATCCAAGTTCACCTGAACTAGGTGGACTCCATCAAACTAGCTTCCTTCTCTATCAAGCTAGCTTTCTTCTCCATCAAACCAGCTTTCTTCTCCATCAAACCAGCTTTCTTCTCCATCAAACTTGCTTTGAGAAGATCCAAGTTCACCTGAATTAAGTGAAATCCATCAAACTAGCTTTTGAGATGATCCAAATTCATTTGAATTAAGTGAACTCCATCAAACTAGCTTTCTTCTCCATCAAACTAGCTTTCTTCTCCATCAAACTAGCTTTTGAGAAGATCCAGGTTCACCTGAACTAGGTGGACTCCATCAAACTAGCTTCCTTCTCTATCAAGCTAGCTTTCTTCTCCATCAACCAGCTTTCTTCTCCATCAAACCAGCTTTCTTCTCCATCAAACTTGCTTTGAGAAGATCCAAGTTCACCTGAATTAAGTGAAATCCATCAAACTAGCTTTTGAATGATCCAAATTCATTTGAATTAAGTGAACTCCATCAAACTAGCTTTCTTCTCCATCAAACTAGCTTTCTTCTCCATCAAACTAGCTTTTGAGAAGATCCAAGTTCACCTGAACTAGGTGGACTCCATCAAACTAGCTTCTTTCTCTATCAAGCTAGCTTTCTTCTCCATCAACCAGCTTTCTTCTCCATCAAACCAGCTTTCTTCTCCATCAAACTTGCTTTGAGAAGATCCAAGTTCACCTGAATTAAGTGAAATCCATCAAACTAGCTTTTGAGATGATCAAAATTCATTTGAATTAAGTGAACTCCATCAAACTAGCTTTCTTCTCCATCAAACTAGCTTTTGAGAAGATCTGAGTTCACCTGAACTAGGTGGACTCCATCAAACTAGCTTCCTTCTCTATCAAGCTAGCTTTCTTCTCCATCAAACCAGCTTTCTTCTCCATCAAACCAGCTTTCTCCTCCATCAAACTTGCTTTGAGAAGATCCAAGTTCACCTGAATTAAGTGAAATCCATCAAACTAGCTTTTGAGATGATCCAAATTCATTTGAATTAAGTGAACTCCATCAAACTAGCTTTCTTCTCCATCAAACTAGCTTTTGAGAAGATCCAAGTTCACCTGAACTAGGTGGACTCCATCAAACTAGCTTCCTTCTCTATCAAGCTAGCTTTCTTCTCCATCAAACTAGCTTTCTTCTCCATCAAACTAGCTTTCTTCTCCATCAAACTTGCTTTTGAGATGATCCAAGTTCACTTGAATTAAGTGAACTCCATCAAACTAGCTTTTGAGAAGATCCGAGTTCACCTGAACTAGGTGGACTCCATCAAACTAGCTTCCTTCTCCATCAAATTAGCTTTCTTCTCCATCAAAGTAGCTTTCTTCTCCATCAAACTAGCTTCCTTCTCCATCAAACTTGCTTTTGAGAAGATCCGAGTTCACCTGAACTAGGTGGACTCCATCAAACTAGCTTTCTTCTCCATCAAACTAGCTTTCTTCTCCATCAAACTAGCTTCCTTCTCCATCAAACTAGCTTTCTTCTCCATCAAACTAGCTTCCTTCTCCATCAAACTAGCTTCCTTCTCCATCAAACTTGCTTTTGAGAAGACCCAAGTTTACCCGAGCTAGGTGGACTCCCATCCAACTAGCTTCCATCCTTCTCCATCAAACTAGCAGAGATTCTGGAGAACGTCATTTAGGAGTTGCCAGATGAGACCCATCCCAACTCATTAGAAATTTAATCTAGTTGGGAGTTTTCTAAGGTTCTGGACATGGTGGTAGGACTTCTCAGGGCAAGCGTCTGCCTTTTGCCGTCCGAGAAATGAACCTCTCTCACAACTCAAGTGTTGACCATTCTTGAAGCACGGGTCAAGAGGTTGATCTTCTGCTTTCTCCCCTCCCATCACATTTCAGTCATGCCTGAAGTTGCTCCACATCTCATTCGCCTGGCTCCATCTTCCTGAAGGCCCCTGAAGAAAAAGTAGAGCCACAAAACACAATCCAAGGGTGGACAGGAAGTGTTGGGACTTCCAGAAAAAATCAACGTATTAAATGCATGTGCGTATGCATATATGTATATAAGTACTTCAGATATATATATATGTATACTGTAGATGTATGTGCGTATAAGTGTAATCATTAACTTCTGGTTATAAGAAACATTTTCCATATTAAAAAAAATCTGTACAATCAGCAGCAGTCGGAGGAAAAGGACTTTGCTTTTTATCTGAAATCAAATCTGAAGAGCTGTTTTTTTTTGCTCAGTGAAGTTTCAGAGCCTTCATTCTTCACCACCTTTTATTTAAAAAAAATAAGTGAAAGCCATCCTCCCCAGGCACGATAATGAAAAAATATTAATCTTGTTTTCTCGGGCACACGAAGACCCGAGCTCTGCATTTCACACCAATATCGTTAATGAACATTCATAAGCTGCCTTTTGCAAAAGGAGTCCAAGCCGTTGGAGGAGAAATGTTATTTTATGAGGAAGAATAGTTTTGTTTTTCTGGGTTTTTTGTCCCCAGAAAATCTCTTCCTGGTGAGACGTGGACATGGGTTTCACCTTGCCCCAAGGTTGCTTCGGTTGACTCCTTTTCTCTCCATCACTCATAGAATCATAGGCTGGAAGGGACCTTGGAGGTCTTGTAGTCCAACCCCCTGCTCAAGCAGGAGACCCTATCCCCGTGATGGCGAACCTATGGCATGCGTGCCAGAGGTGGTATGCATAAGGTGACCAGATTTTAATATTTGTAAAGCGGGACACCATTGACGGGGGGGGGGTTCTAGAGGAGCAAGATGGGAGGGGTCCATCTCTCTTATCCTGCAGCTTTGTGCACCCCCCCCAAACACCCCCCTTCATCGCAGCCAGGGGTGGGTTCCTACCAGCGCAGGCTTACCTGTTCGTCGCCGCAGAGCCGAAGAAGCTGGTGGCGTTCGTGGCGCGGGGCTTCCCCCGCCCGCTTTCCCCGGCCGCCGGGACACCGCCATTTGTGTTCTTTTGCCCTCTGCGCATGCACAAAGTGTTCTGCTTGCACAGAGGGCAAAAGAACGCAAATGGCGGCATCCCGGCAGCCGGGGAAAGCAGGCGGGGGAAGCCCCACGCCGCGAACGCCACCAGCTTCTTCGGCTCTGCGGCGACGAACAGGCAAGACCGCTGCTGCCCCTCTCACTGCCCTCCCTCCCCGCCTGGCAGGAGGAGGCAGGCGAGGCAGGAGGCAGAGGGGTGTGCAGGGCAAATTCAAATTTAAAAAGCGGGACTTTTTTGAAACGCCGCGGGACGCGGGACAAATTATTAAAAAGCGGGACTGTCCCACCAAAAGCGGGACGTCTGGTCACCTTAGGTATGCAGAGCCCTCTCTGTGGGCACACGCACAATCACCAGCTGCTCTTATGGTTTCCAGCACGACGGAAAACGGCCTGAAAATGGCCCAAAACCAGGGCCTTTTTAAGGCTGTTTTCAGACCATTTTCCGGGCCGTATTCAGGCCATTTTGGGCTGTTTTATAGGCTGTTTTCAGGCCATTTTGGGGCCATTTTCCAGCCTGGACAACAGCCTGAAAACGGCCTGGAAAATGGCCCCAAAACAGCCTGGAAAATGGTACGAAAAATGGCCTGGAAACAACCTGGAAAATGGCCAAAACCGGCCAAAAACCAGGCATGCACGCACCGGCCAGCTGGTCTTTGGGTTTCCGGTGCTCCGGCGGCACGCACATGCACGCACATGCTGGTTTGGGCACTCGGTCCCAAAAAGGTTCGCCAACACTGCCCTATCCCATTCTGGACACGTGGTTGTCCAATCTCTTCTTAAAAGTCTCCCGTGGATGAAACACGTACGATTTCTGAAGGCAAACCCTTCCACCGATTAATTGTCCTCACTATCAGAAAGTTTCTCCTCCGTTCCAGGTTGCTTCTCTCCTTGATTAGTTTCCATCCGTTGCTTCTTGTCCTGCCTTCTGGTGCTTTGGAGAATGGGTTGACCCATTCTCTTCTTTATGGCAGCCTCTCAAATATTGGAAGGCTGCTATCATGTCACGCCTAGTCCTCCTTTTCTTAAAAAAAAACAACTCCAGGGATGGAGCATTCACAACTTCTGGAGGCAAGCCGTTCCATTGATTCATCGTTCTTACTGTCAGGAAGTTTCACCTTATTTCCAGGTTGGATCTCCCTCTGAGGAGCTTCTACCCACTGCTTCTTATCCTGCTCTCAGCAGCGATGGAGAATAAACTGATGCCCGTCTCCTCTGTGACGGTCCCTCAAGTATTGGAAGATGCTCTCATGTCACTCTTAATCCTTCTTTACATTAGGCTACAGCAGTGCTTCTCAATTATTTTCTGTTATGCCCCCCCTTTAGTTGGCTTCATGCTGTCTGCTGCCAACATTTTTAGACACAGTAAACATACCGGTCTTTCCTCGTCTCCCACCATAGTCACAGTGAAGCCAAGCGCTACATACGCTTCGTCATATTTCCTCATCTTAGCTTTCGGGAGACTTACGTTTGTCTCATTATCTCCGTCTCTCTCTTCCTTTCTTTTCATCCCTGTTAAATATTTTTACATGGTGTCTCTTAAGGGTTTGTTATCTGCACTTCATATCTCCTGCTCTGTGCTGTGTGCTATTGTTCGGTGCAAAAAAATCCTACTCCCTGCGGCAAAAAAAAAAGCGTGTTCCCCGGGGTCACGCGCCCCCCTGGCATCGCTCCGCGTCCCCCCAGGGGGGGCCACTCCACTATTTGAGAAGCACTGGGCTACAGAGACCTACCATAGTTCCCTTAGCCATTCATTGCACAATTTAGCCTCTAGCTCAGGGGTCCCCAAACTTGGCAACTTTAAGACTTGTGGACTTGGCTGGAAATTCTGGGAGTTGAAGTCCACAAGTCTTAAAGTTGCCATGTTTGAAGACCTCTGCTCTAGATCCCTCATAATTTTGGTCATTCTGCTCAGCACTCTTTCTATGGCCTCACCATTGGTCCCCGCCTTTCTTTTCTTTTTTCTTTTCTTTTCTTTTCTTTTCTTTTCTTTTCTACGTCTTTTTCCCTCTGTCCTCCTTGGTGCCTTCCTGCTTTCCTTCCAGCATGGGGTCATTTTAAACAGATTAGCAGAGTCAAGGAAGGGACCTTGTAGGTCATCTAGTCCAACCCCCCCACCCCCACCCAAGCAGGAGACCCTATACCATTTCTGACAGATGGCAGTCCAGTCTCTCCTTGAAAGCCTCCAGTGATGAAGCTCCCACAACTTCCGAAGGCAACTTCTGTTCCATTGGTTGATTATTCTCACTGTCAGGAAATTCCTCCTTACTTCTAGGTTGAATCTCTCCTTGGTCAGTTTCCATCCATTCTTCCTTGTCTTTTTAGCAGCGGTGCTATCCTTGCGGCGGAGAAGGCTGCTGAGAAACATCTGGAGAACTTCTCTTCTCCTTCGACTTGAAGCGATGTGGAGATGTCTCCACCCAGAAATCTGGTGGACTTTCACTGAAAAGTTCTCTGGGCCTCCTTTTCCTTTCCTGGAGGAAATTGTCGCAGAAGAAGAGAGGCAGGAACGATGGGAATAGCATTAAGTGGAACTCATGGTGATTAGCTGTTTTGGCTAAACGGTCACAGGGAAGGATGTGATCTCTGGACTTTTCCGTTGAGTTGAAGGCTGCTAAGACCTAGCACAGGGGTCGGCAACCTTAAACCCTCAAAGAGCTACAAACCAGAAGCCCCCCGTTCAATTCTGGAGCCGACCGGAAGTCCAGTTCCCCCACCATAGAGTCAAAATTGTGGTGCCGACCAGCGACAGGGAGCCGCAGCAGAGGGATGAAAGAGCCACATGCGGCTCCAGAGCCGCGGGTTGCTGACCCCTGACCTAGCACAACCCACAGAAAGACTGCAAAGATCAGGACCAACACACCTCCACAAGTTGTACAGCAAAACTGTTGAAGAGGCAAGAAAGGTACATCTTCCCCACGCAATGACCCACTGGATCTAAACACCAACCTGTGCAACCCTTCCATCCTTCTGCTCCGAACTGCTTTTCGTTGTAGGAGGGAGGGGAAAAAAATCTCATTGGGCTTTTTCGGCACCTGCTCCTAAAACACAGGTGATTGAAAAGAGACCTTCCTTAAACTCTTACAATGTCCGGTTATGTCTTTTTAAAAAAAAAGAAAGAAAGAAAAAAGAAAGAAAATAAAAATGCAGATTATGAAAAAGGAATGGGGCTTTTTTTTTTTTGGTGGGTGGATCTGCCGAAAACACAAATTTATACAAGCCGCTATAAAGGATTTGCAACCATCAATCCAGAAAAATATCTTGATCTCTGAAGACTTTCTTGGGGGGTAGAAGAAAAGACCATTTTCCATCGATTTTGCAAAACGTTGCAATACGCCCAGCTGCCGCGTGCGTATTTCTATAAACGAAACCTGGCATGCCAGCTCTATAGAACCTCCCTCTTCAGGGGAAGTCTACCTGCACATTCCAAACCATGGAGCTGTAGAACAGGAGGACAATTTGCCTCCCCCCACCCCCAAAGAAGCAGGGGCTGGAGGCTGTTTAGAGAGGAATACTAAGTTTGAATAGAATCGGGGTTCTTTTTCCTGATCTGATGCTTAGGAGTCAGCAAAGTTACTTTTAATTGTCTACTTTCATCTCTTTGCCCTCAAAAAAAAAAACTGGCCAGGTTTGTTCTTTTCCACCTACTTGAAAAGCTCGAATCCGTTCAATGCTTCATCTTAGATTTCTGCCAGAAACCCTGAATTTAAAAAAAAAATCAGAAAAATCAGGGTTCAGAAGTGTTGTCCTTAAAATCCACCCACTGCCTTTTAATCCCCTGACCTTCTGGCCAGCATCAACCTGTTGCAATTGTTCCACTTCACATCAGATTAAGATGTGATTAAGATTAAGGGTCCCTCGCCACCCAACTTTTAGATTACATCCAGGTGAAGAAATACGCATGAGTCTTTTGCAAAGCAGAGAAAGAAACAAAAGGGATTACTTTCCCCAACTTGATCACTGTACAGGATCTGGAGTCTGCAGCTGCCTATAGACTTGTCTATCCGTGTTTGAAGAGTCACTGATTTCAATATTTGGACTCTCCTACAACCACCAAAGAGAGTAGTTTTCAAAAATTAAAGCCAATTCAACGCGCGCGAGAGAAATCCCTCTCGGCCTCCGTTGTTCGGAAAACAGCATTTAAAAACAAACTTCCAAACACAAAAATATCCTTCTCTGTTTTTCACTTTCCTTTGGCCCAAGGATTCTAGTGAGAATTTCTCCGGTGAATTTCTTTCCGGTGCGGCATACAATTTGCGAGGCTGTTGAAGCCGCCAAAGTCTGCAAATGTACACGCTTTGGCTCTTTCGGTTCCTTGCTGCTAAGTTGGTGACAAGGATTTCCAGCGCAGCCAGGTTTTTGCTGCGAATCTCTCGCCTTGGTTTGATGTGTGCAACACTTGCAGAATCGATGGTGTTAACAGAACGTTAACAACGATTCCAGACAAAGTGTTAATGGCGACGGCGGCCGAGTCTCATTTGTAGATGTTGTTGTGGAGTCTGAAACGTTAGGGTCATCTATTCAGCACATTTGGTTGTCTTTTCCCACTTCTTGAGTGTCTTTTCCTGACAGGCAAACACGCACGAGCACACTTGATGAGCACACAAGCACACCCACAAACACACATACAGAGAGAGAGAGAGACAGCCGCACGTTTAAGGAGGAAAAGTCCGAACCATTGCACGTCTGTCGACACAGAACTCCAGAAATTCGTCACCTGAAAGTATCTCAGAGTTCAAACCCCGATACAATCGTCAAAGAAAAAGTGTTGAATTCTTGCTTCCTGCTGAACTCCGGTGGGAGCGAGGCTTAAAAATGTTCTGGCTCCCCATGGGTCTCCGATCCTGGGTCAAGGCAAAGAGCCACCATCTTCAAAGAGCCGTGATCTGCGTTAGCTCCGACGTCGGCGTGGTTGGGCTCTGCTGACTGACGGGGACCATGGGGAGTTCCACGCCTAGTCATGCCGGGTTGTTAGTCCCGTCGGAGTTCTTGCAGGCGTAGGCCACGTCCTTGGCGATGCTACACATGCGGTTGGACATCTGAAGCTCCTTCCTAAAGGCCGACGGGAAGCAGAACTTCTTAAAGCACGTCTTGAAGTTCTCGTCCAGGAAGGCGTAGAGGACGGGGTTCAGGCAGCTGTTGGCGTAGCCCAAGGCGGTGCAGAAGTACAAGATGGATAAACTGAGTTCGTTATCGGCCTTGGCTCCCAGACTTCGGACCAGGACGAAGATATGGACGGGTGTCCAGCAGATAATGAAGACAGCCACCACCACGAGAACCAACCGAGCGATACGCCGGAGGTTCCTGTCCTTCTCCTTCGATCCCGAGAGAACCCGGACGTTTTTCAGGCGCCTGATCATGAGGCTGTAGCAGATGGTGATGACCATCACTGGGATCATGAAGGAGAAAAGGAAAATGCAGATTCCAAAAATGGGTTCCCAATAGTCCTCAGGTTCAGGAAGCCTAATGAGACAGTCGATTTCTGCAAGAGCAAAGAAACACAAATGAATAAGGTGGTTGGAAGCCATGGTGCCATTTTTTTTTTCATGGTGTATCAACCTTTCTCATACAGGTACGACAGAATAAACAGAGATGGAATGGAATGGAATAGAGAAAATATGGAATGGAATGGAATGGAATGAATGGAATGGAATGGAATGGAATGGAATGGAATGGAATAGAATAGAATAGAATAGAATAGAATAGAATAGAATAGAATAGAATAGAATAGAATAGAATAGAAAATGTGGAGTGGAATAGAATAGAATAGAATAGAATAGAATAGAATAGAATAGAATAGAATAGAATAGAATAGAATAGAAAATATGGAATAGAAAATATGGAATAGAATAGAATAGAATAGAATAGAATAGAATAGAATAGAAAAGAATAGAATAGAATAGAATAGAATAGAATAGAATAGAATAGAATAGAATAGAATAGAATAGAATAGAAAATATGTAATAGAATAGAATAGAATAGAATAGAATAGAATAGAATAGAATAGAATAGAATAGAATAGAATAGAATAGAAAATGTGGAGTGGAATAGAATAGAATGGAATAGAATAGAATAGAATAGAATAGAATAGAATAGAATAGAATAGAATAGAATAGAATAGAATAGAATAGAATAGAATAGAAAATGTGGAGTGGAGTGGAATAGAATAGAATAGAATAGAATAGAAAATATGGAATGGGGTGGAATAGAATAGAATAGAACGAGGTCTTCTAGTCCAGGGGTCGGCAACACACGGCTCTGGAGCCGCATGTGGCTCTTTGGACCCTCTGCCGTGGCTCCCTGCCCCTTAACGGGTTGGTCTCACCCCTTGCCCCTCTTATTTCTTTCTTGGACTCTAGCCCGAAGCGGCAGGAAGCGAAGGCTGCCTTATGCGCAAATATGGCACGAAGGCAGGTACAGGGCTGCTTCCGTCCTGTACTCTCCTTCCCCCCTCCTCTCGTGACCCTCTGGCCAGCTGTGGCTGAGCCGGGAGTGTGCGGGGAGTCCTCCTCAAACGAGCGCCAAAGCTCAAGAAAGGTGTGCGCGGGGCTGGCAGCGGCTCGCTTAAGGAGGGTCTCCCCAGATGTGCGCACGCTCCCCGCTCAGCTACAGCCGGCCAGGATCGAACTCACAGCCTCCTGATTGTGAGGAGACAGCTCCACCTCTAGGCCACCACACCACTCGCTTGGTGACTTAAATGATGCTGGCCAATCGAGCAACTCATTCCAAAGCCAGTCTGTCTGAACTATGATAGTCCTCGACAGCTGTGAAATCTACTTACCTTCCATACCGGTTCGGAAGCGCGCAATTTGAGCGCGCGCACATGCTTCGCTCGCACGCGCGCCACCATCATGTGCGCTTTTTCACCCCCTGCGCATGTGCAGAAGGCTTTGCGCATGTGCAGAGAGTTAAAAAAAGAAAATGACAGCGTCCGGGTGGGTGGGCGGCGCCTTGCACTGCCGCCACTACCGGTTCTTCAAACCACAGGTGGCTGCCGCTACCAGTACGCCTGTACTGGGCCGAACCGGTAGCATTTCACCCCTGGTCCTCGACTTACAGCTGTTCCTTTAGAGACTGTTTGAAGTTACAAGGGCGTTGAAAGAAGTGATTTATGACCGTTTTTCACACTTAACGACCGCTGCAGCATCCCCATGGTCATGTGATCAAAACTTGGATGCTTTTGGCAACTGGCATGTAGTTATGACGGTTGCAGTCTCTCTCTCTCTCTCTCTCTCTCTCTCTCTCTCTCTCTCTCTCTCTCTCTCTCTCTCTCTCTCTCTCTCTCTCTGTGTGTGTGTGTGTGTGTGTGTGATGTGATCATCTTTGGCGACTTTTCGACAGGCAATGTGAATGGGACAGCAAATACAGTAAATCCTCGACTTACAACAGTTCGTTTAGTGACTGTTTGAAGTTACAGCGGCACTGAAAAAAGCGACTTACAACCGTTTTTCACACTTACATCCGTTTTTCACATGACAGTTGCAGTTTCCCCATGGTCATGTGATCAAAATTCAGAGGGTTGGCAACTGACTCGTATTTATGACGGTCGCAGTGTCCCGAGGTCATGTCATCCCCTTTTGCGACCTTCTGATGAGCAAGGTCAATGTGGGAAGTCACTGAACAGCTGTGTTGCTAACTTTGTGCAGTGATTTGCTTAACAACGGTGACAAGAAAAGTCATAAAATGGGAGAAAAATCACTTAACAAATGTCTCGCTTAGCAACAGAACGTTTGGGCTCCATTTTGGTCGTACGTCGAGGACTACCTGTACTGCATCGAATAGAATAGCCAAGGACTCTGTGCAACATGACTTCCATCCTTGTGTCAGTTGTTGGGATCCCAGTGTGCAAAGCAGGGGTGAGTTCTAAGTTACCTCGCCACCGGTTCGCTTCCTCCTGCGCCGCGTGGGCGCGCATGCGTGGTGCCGAAAAACAAGCTTCTGCGCGTGTGCAGAAGCAAACAACAGCTGCGCGTGAGCAGAAGCCCAAAACAAGATGGCGGCTCCTACGGTGCCGCCATTAGAGCCAGTTCGGGGGCGTGGCCAACCGGCGATCACTCCTGGTTCAGCGAGCGGGGGGAAATTCCCGCTACTGGTTCCATAGAACCGGTCCGAACTGGGAGCAACCCACCTCTGGTGCAAAGGCAGGGTTTGTGCCAGGACACTGTTGCACAGATGTGTTGGGTATCTGTGGGGCTTTCTGTAGATGTCCCTGGCCCCTCCCCAAGGGCTCCTCTTGAATGCAGGCAGATGATGCTTAGCTAATATCCCAGCCAAGGCTTAATCCTCCAAAGGCTTTTTATCTACCAAGCTTTGGGCTTTAGCACCGATTTTCTCTCCCCCCCCCCGCCCCTCCCTTCTGCAAATTGTCCTGGAAACCTGAATGATATGTCGAGGGTGCAGTTAAAACTGCAGGCAAACCCATGTAAGCTCAGGATTAGTCAGAGCTATTTCACACTCCTCGGCAGTTAGGAAAGGAATCATGGCTCCTGCGTGTTTGGCAGGCAGGCAGGCAGGAAATTGGAAGAAGGAAGGAAGGAAGGAAGGAAGGAAGGAAGGAAGGAAGGAAGGAAGGAAGGAAGGAAGGAAGGAAGGGAGGGAGGGAGGGAGGGAGGGAGGGAGGGAGGGAAAGGAGATGAGGGGAAGAAAGGAGATGAGAGGGAGGGAGGGAGGAGATGGGAGAAGGAAGGAGGGAGGGAGGGAGGGAGGGAAAGGAGATGAAAGGAAGAAAGGAGACAAGAGGGAGGGAGGGAGGGAGGGAGGGAGGGAGGAGGGAAGAAGGAAGGAAGGAAGGAAGGAGATGGGAAGGAGGGAGGGAAAGGAGATGAGAGGAAGAAAGGAGATGAGAGGGAGGGAGGGAGGAGATGGAAGAAGGAAGGAGGGAGGGAGGGAGGGAGGGAGGGAGGGAAAGGAGATGAAAGGAAGAAAGGAGACAAGAGGGAGGGAAGGAGGGAGGGAGGGAGGAGGGAAGAAGGAAGGAAGGAAGGAAGGAAGGAGATGGGAAGGAGGGAGGGAAAGGAGATGAGAGGAAGAAAGGAGATGAGAGGGAGGGAGGGAGGAGATGGAAGAAGGAAGGAAGGAGGGAGGGAGGGAGGGAGGGAGGGAAAGGAGATGAAAGGAAGAAAGGAGACAAGAGGGAGGGAAGGAGGGAGGGAGGGAGGAGTGAAGAAGGAAGGAAGGAAGGAAGGAAAGAAGGAAGGAAGGAAGGAGATGGGAAGGAGGGAGGGAAAGGAGATGAGGGGAAGAAAGGAGATGAGAGGGAGGGAGGGAGGAGATGGGAGAAGGAAGGAGGGAGGGAGGGAGGGAGGGAAAGGAGATGAAAGGAAGAAAGGAGACAAGAGGGAGGGAGGGAGGGAGGGAGGGAGGGAGGAGGGAAGAAGGAAGGAAGGAAGGAAGGAGATGGGAAGGAGGGAGGGAAAGGAGATGAGAGGAAGAAAGGAGATGAGAGGGAGGGAGGGAGGAGATGGAAGAAGGAAGGAGGGAGGGAGGGAGGGAGGGAGGGAGGGAAAGGAGATGAAAGGAAGAAAGGAGACAAGAGGGAGGGAAGGAGGGAGGGAGGGAGGAGGGAAGAAGGAAGGAAGGAAGGAAGGAAGGAGATGGGAAGGAGGGAGGGAAAGGAGATGAGAGGAAGAAAGGAGATGAGAGGGAGGGAGGGAGGAGATGGAAGAAGGAAGGAGGGAGGGAGGGAGGGAGGGAGGGAGGGAAAGGAGATGAAAGGAAGAAAGGAGACAAGAGGGAGGGAAGGAGGGAGGGAGGGAGGAGGGAAGAAGGAAGGAAGGAAGGAAGGAAGGAGATGGGAAGGAGGGAGGGAAAGGAGATGAGAGGAAGAAAGGAGATGAGAGGGAGGGAGGGAGGAGATGGAAGAAGGAAGGAAGGAGGGAGGGAGGGAGGGAGGGAGGGAAAGGAGATGAAAGGAAGAAAGGAGACAAGAGGGAGGGAAGGAGGGAGGGAGGGAGGAGTGAAGAAGGAAGGAAGGAAGGAAGGAAAGAAGGAAGGAAGAAAGGAGATGGGAAGGAGGGAGGGAAAGGAGATGAGAGGAAGAAAGGAGATGAGAGGGAGGGAGGAAGGAGATGGAAGACGGAAGGAGATAAGAAGGGAAGGAAGGAAGGGAGAAAGGAAGGAAAAAAAGAAGGAAGAAAGGAGATGGGAAGAAGGGAGACAGGGAGGGAGGGGATGAGAAGAAGAAAGGAGATGAGAGGGAGGGAGGGAGGAGATGGAAGAAGGGAGGAGATGGGAAAGGTGTCAGGAAGGAGGGAAGGGAGAGAGGGAGGGAGGAGATGGGAAGAAGGGAGGGAGGGAGGGAAGGAGGAAGGAAGGAAGCAAGCAAGGAAGGAATTTTCTTTGTTTGGAAAAAAGAATTTATATTTCAAAAGGAATATTTTTAAATAATTTGCTATGTGCTTATTGAGCTTTATAAGTACCAGAAAGATGCTCCCCATTATTATTAGACTTTTAACTGTGACTGTCATCTTTTCCATCCGATGACTCTGAGCTATGATTAAGGGACATTCCCCTATTTTACCTCAGGTGTTTTAGGCCCGGCTGGGGAAACCGGACCGGATGCCAGGTTAATTTCACCTCACGTTTTTAGATTCCAATTAAAGGCAGCCCCACCCCCACCCCCAACCTTCTTCCCGTCCTGTTCCTCACCGTCGTTTTCTCTCTCCGTGGAGCCCATCACCATGACCGGGATACCAAAGACGGAAGCTAGCGCCCAGATGCCCACGTTGACCACTTTGGCCTTGTGGGGGGTGCGGATGTCCAGGGCCTTGATGGGGTGGCAGATGGCGATGTAGCGGTCCACGCTCATCATGGTCAGTGTGAAGGTGCTGGTGAACATATTATAGTAGTCGATGGAGATGGCGATTTTGCAGAGGGCGTTTCCAAACGGCCAGGAGCCCATGAAGGTATCCGTGCCTTGGAAAGGTAAGGTCATGAGGCACAAGGTGTCCGCTAAGGCCAGGTTGAAGATGTAGATGTTGGTGGCCGTCTTCATCTTGGTGAATCTAGAGAGCAAGAAAGAAAGTCATTAAAAGCTGGGTCGTATCGTATCAAAATCACAGGTGTTTTAATACATAATTAAGAACATGGCATTACAGAGCAATAAAGCTAGGTTTTTATTTATTTATTATTTATTTATTATTAGGTTCTTCTATGCCGCCCTACTCCCTAAGGACTCAGGGTGGCGTACAACATTTTAAAAAAACAATAAACAATAAACTTCATTTAAAAACAGTTTTAAAAAATTAAAAAAGTTAAAAAGACATTCAACAACATACATCTCTGATGTATTGTGGCAGCTTCTGGAAGAGGAAGGAGGAGGAGGAAGATGAGGAGGAAGGAGGAGGAGGAGGAGGAAGGAGGAGGAAGAAGAAGAAGAAGAGGAGGAGGAGGAGGAGGAGGAGGGGAGGAGGAGGAGGAGGAGGAGGAGGAGTAGAAGAAGGAGGAGGAGGAGGAGGAGGAGGAGGAGGAGGAGGAGGAGGAGGAGGAGAAGAAGAAGAAGAAGAAGAAGAAGAAGACACTTTCAAGCATTTCCAAATCCCACTCATTCGAAGCTGACCTCGTTTATGCCAGAATAACAGAGTTGGAAGGGACCTGGGAGGTCTTCTAGTTCAACCCCCTCTGCTCAAGCAGGAAACCCTGTACCATTTCCGACAAATGGTTGTCCCAACTCTTCTTAAAAACTTCCAGTGTTTAAAGGACAATGAAATATCAGGTCATGTATGGATCAAAAAAAATGGTGGTTTTCTTGCAGACATTTCATGACCCAACTAGGTAATATTATCAGTGCTAGAAGAGAGGGAGGGGAGGAGGAGGAGGACTGTGGGATCCTTGGTGCTCTCTGAGCTTGGTTGTTTTCTTGCAGATGTTTCATTACCAAACTAGGTAACATTATCAGTGCTATAAGGGAGTGTGGGAAGTGGGGAAGAGGAGGAGGAAGAGGAGGAAGAGGAAGACAATGACTGTGTGGTCCTTAGTGCTCTCTGAACTTGGTTGTTTTCTTGCTGACGTTTCATTACCAAACTAGATAACATCATCAGTGCTATAAGGGAGTGTGGGAAGTGGGGAAGAGGAGGAGGAAGAGGAGGAAGAGGAAGACGATGACTGTGGCGCCCTTAGTGATCTCTGAACTTGGTTGTTTTCTTGCAGACATTTCATGACCAAACTAGGTAATATCATCAGTACTACCAGTAGAAGGGAGTGGGGTTTGCTCTCTGTTTATATACAAATAGCTTGCCCTGTCAGTGTTGGTGTGACTGATTGATTGACTGATTGATTGATTCTCTGCCCATCTCAGACATTTGATTCTGGGTGGCTCACAAGGTTAAAAGAGAAAAACTACCATTTAGAAATATTTTTGAGCAGGAACTGAAAGAAATAATAATACATGGCAGGGTTTCCCAACCCCCCCTCCTTCTAACATGGTACTTTTCATTCCCCATAACCAGGGGCAGGTTCCTAATTTTTTTACTACCACTCTGTGGGCGTGGCTTATTTTGTGGCTTGCCGGCCATGTGACCAGGTGGGCATGGCTTCTCGAACTGCTGAAGAGAGGTCCTGCTGCCCATTCCCCCTCCCCTGAGCAGCTCGAGAAGCCTCGAACATGCAAAAATGCCTAGGATCATCACCGTGCGTTCGTGGCTTCTCGGACTGCTGAATGGAGGGGAATGGAGATAGCTCCTGTCGCCCGTTCTTTCAGCATCTCACGCGCTCCCTCAGCCATCCTCCCCTGCTTGGACTCACTGTGGGATAGGAAGGCAGCGCATGCGCAGTGCCGGAAGCTCGGCTTCTGGGCATGCGCAGAAGAAAACTTTTTAAAAAGTAAAAAAAAAATTTTAAAAAAATGTCGGCGCCCAGGCACCGGCAACTGACCGCACCGGTACTGTGACATCACCTGCGGGCCGCTACCGGTGCTATAGAGTGGACCGCACCTGTAGGAACCCACCACTGCAGGCCATAACATATTTTACGGACCACAGCAAATAAATTTCTGCCAGTGGGAATAGATTTCCGTTTGCACCGTAAGCTTCCTTAATTGTCTAGAACATTTTTGCATAATGACACATTAAACAGAACATTTTAACTACAGCTTCGTGAAAACCTTGTTTCTCACTTTCGCCAGACTCTTTCCAAATGACTAACAAGCCACAGCTAAACGTGGGAAGGATGAAGAGGATAACAGGGTGAACCATGACCATACCCCAGTCCCCCTTTTTCTGCCATCTGCCCCAAAATAATTATGATTAATATTGACCTGTGTCCTTTGCCTCTTTGCAAGAATTGTGAAAAGCCACAGTGAAGCAAAATATCTATGGAGGTTCTCAGTCATCCAGATCACGGTTGTCCCAAAGGTGGGTTTTTTCAAGAGGCAACTGGACTTTCTGGTTTTTCTTTGAAGACGTTTCGCTTCTCATCCAAGAAGCTTCTTCAGCTCTGACTGGATGGTGGGGAATGGAAGGATTTATACTCCTTGCAGACAGCTGGTACTTAACATATTAACAGAGTTGGAAGGGACCTTGCAGGTCATCTAGTCCAACCCCCTGCCCAAGCAGGAGACCCTACATCTGCCTCTACCTAGGATAGAACTCACAACCTCCTGATTGTGAGGCAAGAGCTCTACCTCTAGGCCACAGCAGCTGTAATGGTCATTTGCAACCTTTTGGAGCAGGGATGTCAAACGCAATTTCTTTTTTCTTTTTTTTAAATTTATTTTTATTAAATACACAAAACTATAGAACAATACAACACTGACATACACAACAACAAATAAACATTTTGGGCTTTTCTGTTTGGCCCCTGTGCTGTCACAGCTGACAGGATAGTTAGCTTAATTTAGGATATGTATCTTTAAGACTTTGCATTAGGGGAATTGTAGTTAAATTGCACTCTGGCTAATGTAGTTTTATGCCATGTGACCCCATCTGTGAATTCCTATTGGCTCTGATGTGGGAGAGGGGGCAATTTGGAAAGTATTCCAGTTAGTTCTTTGTTCTTCATTAAGCAAGACAGCATGTAAAAGGCAACATGTGAAATCTCGTGGTCTAGTGGCCGGGAACAACTAACCTCTTTTTACTGTCCTGGTACGAGCTAAATTCGCCCATTAAGATAACTCAGCACGACGAGAATAACAGATTACTTTATTGCAAAATATTCACACAATGACTTTCGATCATGATGCAATATTTCTACAGCGTAATCTTCTCATTGTCCAGGTAAAAAGAGGTTAGTTGTTCCCGGCCACTAGACCACGCGGTTTCACATGTTGCCTTTTACATGCTGTCTTGCTTAATGAAGAACAAAGAACTAACTGGAATACTTTCCAAATTGCCCCCTCTCCCACATCAGAGCCAATAGGAATTCACAGATGGGGTCACATGGCATAAAACTACATTACCCAGAGTGCAATTTAACTACAATTCCCCTAATGCAAAGTCTTAAAGATACATATCCTAAATTAAGCTAACTATCCTGTCAGCTGTGACAGCACAACCCCCCTGTTTTAGAGAGTCATTAAGGCCACTTGGAGGTTCATCTGTGTCCTCAGAGTCACCTGAGTGGTTCAAATGGGTGTGGAGCCTTCTTGGAACTGTTGAAAGGACTGTGTTGTAGACTGGAGATGGATGATGTCGTATCCCTCCACCCTCTATTGAGAGAGGGCTGTTCAATTTTGACACAGATGGCCTCTTTGACCCCTCTTTCAAACCACCGGTCCTCTCTGTCCAAAATGTGGACTTTGCTGTCTTCAAAAGAGTGGCCTTTGACTTTTAAATGCAGATGGGCTGCTGAATGTAGTCCTGATGGGTTTGCTAACTACTCAGGTGACCCTGAGAACACAGATAAACCTCCAAGTGGCCTCAACGACTATCTAAAAGGTTGCAAAATCCTTCCATTCCTCACCCTCCAGCCAGAGCTGAAGAAGCTTCTTGGATGAGAAGCGAAACGTCTTCAAAGAAAAACAAAGAAAATCCAGGTGGCCTCAACGACCCTCTAAAAGGATGCAAATGACCAGCTGTCTGCAAGGAGTGTAAATCCTTCCATTCCGCACCATTCAGCCAGAGCTGAAGAAGCTTCTTGGATGAGAAGTGAAACGTCTTCAAAAGAAAAACAAGAAAGTCCAGTTTATTATTTATTTATTTATTTATTTATTTATTTATTTATTTATTTATTTATTTATTTATTTATTTATTTATTTATTTATTTATTTATTTATTTATTTATTTATTTATTTATTTATTTATTTATTTATTTATTTATTTATTCGCACTTGCATGCCGCCCACTCCACAGAGACTCTGGGCGGCTCACAACAATAAGAAATCAACATGCAAACAATAAACATCAAAAAAAATTAAAAAACACTAATTATTTAAAAAAGCATTAAAAAGCATTAAAAGCAACAATTTTTAAAAAACCCATGCAATTCCTATATTCATGGGACCAAGAGTTCTCGATGTTGTATTGAATTCATTGGCCCCAGGCCTGTCGACATAGCCAGGTTTTCAACGCTTTTCTGAAGGCTGGTAGGATGGGAATAACACGGATCTCGGGGGGGGGGGGGTAGTGTATTCCAGAGAGCCGGTGCTGCCACAGAGAAGGCCCTCGTTCGTGGGCCCGCCAGCCGACATTGTTTGGCTGACGGGACCATTAGCAGATCAACTCTGTGGGCTCTGATCGGTCTTAGGGAGGTATGCTGAAGAAGGCGGTCCCGGAGGTATACTGGTCCTAAGCCATGTAGGGCTTTAGGATTACCAACACCTTGAATTCTGTTCGGAGACCTACGGGCAGCCAGTGCAGCTCGCGAAGGATAGGTGTCAAGAGCTGCTTCTTGAAAAGAAAGCATCAGATTGGGACACAGTGAAGCAAGCTGATTGTTTAACAAGGATACATAAACAACGAGTAGATCTATACACAGTTTATAATGAGCAGGATTCCAGATCTCTTCTTCCGACTACAGGGAGTCCTCGACCTACAATCGGTCCCTTAGCAAGTGTTGGAAGTTACAATAGACGCCTCCGGGGTACTTACACCTGGTTCTGAAGTTTTGATGGCCACTCTTCCAGTCACGTGACCACATTTTGGGTGCTCAGCCGCCAGCTAGCATTTCTAAATTGCTTGCAGTATCCTGCAATCACGTGACTCCATTTTACTGACATTTTTGCTGAAAACCAGCACTTACTGGCCAAAACCCCATGGAAAACAATTGGTTTGTTAAACCACCTCAGGATTCGCTTATCAACCACTGCAAAAAATAAAAAATGGCTATAAAATGGGAAGTCTACATTAAGGTCGTAAGTCAAGGACTGTTCATTGCAGTGAAGGATGTTAGCGCCCACCCCTCTCCTAGAAAAATGAAATATCCTAGGAAATATTGAAAAGGAAGAATATGTTTCCCTGGATGAGGAAAGGAGAAACATGTTCTAAAGACAAAACAGCTCCCTGCAGCTCCCTGCCCTCCTTCAGCTCCAGGGGGATGAGATTAAGACCTTCACCCTTAGGACATGATAGGATTAGCCCTCTACCAGGGGCGGGTTCCTCTTACCTGCCTACCGGTGTGCTGGAAGTGCATCATCACATTTCACACACGCGCACTACACGCGCGCGTCCCCTCGTGAGATTTTGCTTCCGTGCATGCGCAGAAAGCAAAAAAAGGTCAAAAATTCGGGAAAAAGATGGCATGCGCGACGGACCGGCGAAGACGGTACTGGAGCCATCGCGCACAAATTGCACAATCGGCGGGCCACTACTGGAATGACAGAGTGGACCGCACCGGTAGGAACACACCCCTGCCCTCTACCCATCTCATCACATGGCACCTGGGAAGACTGCATCAGCCAGCAAGGGTCAAGCAAACTTGAACTCAGGACAGCCTATAGAGTTGCCCTTGCATGGCCCCATGGGAGTCTGACAGCCAATCAGAGGGCATTTCTTGCACAGGAGCAGGAGGCCCTAGGGCGGGCCCCAAGAGAGGGCATAAAACCAAGGGACTCAGCATCTCTTCTCCCCTTTTTTTACTCTTCACCCAACATCTGGAAGCATGTGATCCACCTTTTCTGTTCAGGAGCTCATGGCATGTGCTCCTGTCCACCATTAAACCTTCTTTCCAAGCAACTTCCATGAATCCAGTGTCTTTTCCCCCACTTGGAACTGAACCCAGAAGGACATTTCATCCAACAGCAGACTATCTCTTTTTGTGAAAAACATGTCCACAATTCAAACCCATTCACTTTTCCGACACTTTCTCTAAATTAACAAACGTAGAGAAAGTTTCCACAGAACATAGAACCGTAAGGCTGGCAGGAATCTTGAGGTCTTCTAGTCCAACCCCTTATTCAAGGCAGGAGACCTTATGCCAACCCGGTCAAATGGTTGTCCAATCTTTACTTGAAACCTCCAGTGATGGAGCACCCACAACTTCTGGAGGCAAATCGTTCCACTGGTTAATTGTTCTCACTATCGGAAATTTCTCCTTAGTTCTAGATTGCGTCTTTCCTTGATTAGTTTCCATCCGTTGCTTCTTGTTCTGCCTTCATCCAGAGGTTATCTTGGAAGCTTATATACTGTTGCCTGTTTCACATCAATTGGGAATTTCTTCCAACACACTGACACCCCACCCCCCAAGATTCGCCATTCTCTCATGGAACAATTATCTGGGATTCTTATTTATTGAAGCATGAAATGGTGGGAAACCTCTGAGTAATAGCTACTAAGTGTTATGATGAAGTGACAGTTCCTAGAGAAAACATATAATAAAACTAGCATCACAAGGAATTCTAGGTTTGCGGGAGGGAGGGAGGGAGGGAGGAGAGAGAGAAGAGAAAAAGAGAGAGGGAAGGAAGGAAGGTATGAAGGAAGGAAAGAAAGGAAAGGAAGAAGAGGAAGGAAGGAAAGAGAGAGAGAGAGAGTGAGAGAAAGAAAGAAAGACATAAGAGAGAAAGCAAGCCAGAAAGCAAGACAAAAAAAGAAAGAAAGAAAGAAAGACATAAGAGAGAGCGAGAGAGAAAGAAGAAAGAAAAAGACAGAAAGAAAGAGAGAGAGAGAGAAGAAGACAGAAAGAAAGAGAAAGAAAGGAAGAAAGAAAGAAAGAAAGAAAGAAAGAAAGAAAAGAAAGAAAGAAAGAAAGAAAGAAAGAAAGACATAAGAGAGAGAGAGAAAGCAAGACGAAAGAGAGAGAGAGTGAAAAAGAAAGACAAGAGAGAGACAGCAAGAAAGAAAGAAAGAAAGAAAGAAAGAAAAAGACAGACAGAAAGAGAGAGAAAGAAAGAAAAAGACAGACAGAAAGAAAGACAGAAAGAAAGAAAGAAAGTCAGAAAGAAAGTCAGAAAGAAAGAAAGACATAAGAGAGAGAAAGAAAGCAAGACAAAAGAAAGAGAGAGAGTGAAAAAGAAAGACAAGAGAGAGAAAGCAAGAAAGCAAGAAAGAGAAAGAAAGAAAGACATAAGAGAGAGAAAGAAAGCAAGACAAAAGAAAGAGAGCGAAAAAGAAAGACGAGAGAAAGCAAGAAAGCAAGAAAGAGAAAGAAAGAAAGCAAGAAAGAGAAAGAAAGCAAGAGAGAGAGAGAGAGAAAGAAAGAAAGAAAGAAAGAAAGAAAGAAAGAAAGAAAGAAAGAAAGAAGAAGAAAGAAGAAAGAAAGAAAGAAAGAAAGAAAGAAAGAAAGAGCTCAAGACTAAAAAATAGATATCCTCTCTGCCTGTTGGGAACCTGTTGTGAAAGCTTTCGCATAGAAATGTCCCCATCAATCTTTGATAAAGCCTATGCCATCGTTTCAGACTCCTGGCACCCACATAGCTCAAGAAGGAAAAAGTGGAGCCCTTGCAGGCAACCCTGTGCCACCCATCTGCCTGATCCAAAACCTTCCAGAAACCTTGGCATCAACACTGCCGAGAGCCCGAACAGCCTTGCTCTTAAGGTCTGCGCCGTCGATCCTAAACTATTTTTTTAAAAAACCTCTTTCTTTCGGGAAGCCAGCACAACCATTTCTGGAAGGACGTCGCCTCTTGGATCTCAAACAGGCTTGTCCTGGGCTAGTTCCCAAACTGGGACTGGGCTTTATTTCGCCCAGAAACGAGAGCTGCGCCTTAGAATTAAGTATGCTGATGCTGTC
>JALIGW010000054.1:2551032-2553532 GCA_023053685.1 Diadophis punctatus similis | reverse complement strand
AGGAAGAGATTTTTATGTTTTAATTGTACGTATATGCCATAGATATTGTATATGTGTATTTTATATGTATGTTTAATTGCCTATATGTATATTTATGTTTTAATTGTATATGTATAGACATATTTTTATGACTGTAAACTGCCCAGAGTTACTCTACAGTAAGATGGGCGGTCAATAAATTAAACAAACAAACAAACAAACAAACAAACAAACAAACAAACAAACAAACCCAACAAACAGGCAACAGCAAATCACTTCTGAAAAGTTTGCTAAGAAAACTGTAGAGACTCATCCAAGCTGTTACCAGCAGTCAAGAGTGATTGGAAAGGCATAGTAGATTCTGTTCTGTTCTGTTCTGTTCTGTTTTCTATTCTATTTTATTCTGTTCTAGTCTGTTCTCTTATCTTATCTTCTATTCTATTCTATCCCTATTTTATTGTATTCTATAATCTATTCTAGTCTAGTCTATTCTACAATACATTTTCTCTATTCTATTCTATTCTATTCTATTCTATTCTATTCTATTCTATTCTATTCTATTCTATTCTATTCTATTCTATTCCTTATTCTATTCTATTCTATTCTATTCTATTCTATTCTATTCTATTCTATTCTATTCCTTATTCTATTCTATTCTATAATCTGTTTTTTTCTATTCTATTCTATTCCATTCCATTCCATAATCTTTTTTCTATTCTATTCTATTCTATTCTATTCTATTCTATTCTATTCTATTCTATTCTATTCTATAATCTGTTTTTTCTATTCTATTCTATTCTATTCTATTCTATTCTATTCTATTCTATTCTATTCTATTCTATTCTATTCTATTCTATTCCATTCCATTCCATTCCATTCCATTCCATAATCTTTTTTCTTTTCTTTTCTTTTCTTTTCTTTTCTTTTCTTTTCTTTTCTTTTCTTTTCTATAATCTGTTTATTCTATTCTATTCTATTCTATTCTATTCATTCTATTCTATTCTATTCTATTCTATTCCTTATTCTTTCTATTCTATAATCTGTTTTTTCCTATTCTATTCTATTTTCTATTCTATTCTACAATCTGTTTTTTCTTCTCTTCTCTTCTCTTCTCTTCTCTTCTCTTCTCTTCTCTTCTCTTGTCTATTTGTAACATCCCCTCAACTATTGGAACACTGCTATCGTGTCACCATTGAAATCAGTCTATCCTAGTTAACTAATGGATGGTGGAAAGCTTCAGAAGGAGAGGGGTTTTTGGTCAAAGATGGGTCAACTGAGTGCTTAGTCTCAGCTTAATATGGAACTTCAAAAATCTAATGAACAAATAAATGAATGTTCTGTATTATTGACTGACATTTACAAATCTAATAAGGAAATAAACAGACATTTCATATTATTGATTTCTTCATCAATTGTATACCCGTCTTGATTGTGAAGCTTTTTTGGTGGCTGGGCGTAATTAAACCTGTCCCGTAAAAAGAGTATGATTAAAATAAAATGGAATTCAAAACACCGACCCTTAAATAAACCAACAGAGCAGTCTCAAATTTTACAAGTTAGAATTGACAGATTGTGAAAACAAAGAAGCAAAGCAAGAAATCAGAACAGCCAGTTTGGTCTAGCGGTGAAGAAACCAGAGTAGAAACCAGAAGACAATAAGGCATGAAAGGCCGACTGGGTGATTTGAGCCAATCACCAGGAGACCATGAGTTCTAGTCCTGCCTTAGGCATGAAAACCCATTGGATGACTCTGGGACAAATCATCAGGACACTGGGAGTTCTAGTTCTGCCTGAGGTATGATAGCTGATTGGCTGATTTTGGGCCAATCATCAGGACACTGGGAGTTCTAGTTCTGCCTGAGTCATGAAAGCTGATTGGGTGACTTTGGGCCAATCATCAGGACACTGGGAGTTCTAGTTCTGCCTGAGACATGAAAGCTGATTGGGTGACTTTGGGCCAATCATCAGGACCACCTGGGAGTTCTAGTTCTGCCTGAGTCCATGAACAGCTGATTGGGTGACTTTGCCCAATCATCAGGACATCTGGGAGTTCTAGTTCTGCCTGAGACATGAAAGCTGATTAGGTGACTTTGGGCCAATCATCAGGACACTGGGAGTTCTAGTTCTGCCTGAGTCATGAAAGCTGATTGGGTGACTTTGGCCCAATCATCAGGACCCTGGGAGTTCTAGTTCTGCCTGAGACATGAAAGCTGATTGGGGTGACTTTGGGCCAATCATCAGGACACTGGGAGTTCTAGTTCCTGCTGAGTCATGAAAACCTGATTGGGTGACTTTGGCCCAAATCATCAGGACACTGGGGAGTTCTAGTCCTCTGCCATAGGCATGAAAAACCCGCAGGGGTGACTTTGAGTCAATCATTAGGAACTGGGAGTTCTAGTCATTACCTTAGGCATGAAAAACCAGATGGGTCACTTTGGGACAGTCACTGTCTCCATCAGTCCATCCCACCTCACAGGTTGTTGTTGAGGGGGGAAAATAGAACAAGGAAGGAGTATTAGGT
>JALIGW010000054.1:2504060-2546560 GCA_023053685.1 Diadophis punctatus similis | reverse complement strand
TAGAATAAGGAACAAAACAGAACAGAACAGAATAGAATAGAATAACAGAGTTGGAAGGGACCTTGGAGGTCTTCTAGTCCAACCCCCTGCTTAGGCCAAAAAGAGGCTAGAAAAGATGCGCAGAGTGTGAGAAGTAAGCATTATTCCTGTAAAAGAGCAATGGCAACGCCCATATTTAGCCCCCGAGTAACCTAAGACACTTTACTGGAATTTATTTTAGGCAAGACATCTGTAAGTCAAGACAAGAAGTTGTGCAACATTTAGGGAAGTAATAACTTAATTAACATTCCAGCTAGGTCAGGCTGACATTGGCAAGGAAAGAGCTACTGTTTATGAGGAACATGAGGAAAAAAATCAGGGGACCTTCAGTTCAGGAAACCACCTGTTATGAAGCCAGAAACTTTATATAACTATGGACTGTCCAATGAGAAGTAGGGGGCATAAATAGAATAGAATAGAATAAGGAACAGAACAGAACAGAACAGAACAGAACAGAATAGAATAGAATAGAATAGAATAGAGAATGGAATGGAATAGAATAGAATAGAAATAAGGAATGGAATGGAATGGAATGGAATGGAATGGAATGGAATAGAATAGAATAGAATAGAATAGAATAGAATAGAATAGAATAGAATAGAATAGAATAGAATAGAGTGGAGTGGAGTGGAGTGGAGTGGAGTGGAGTAGAATAGAATAGAATAGAATAGAATAGAATAGAATAGAATAGAATAGAATAACAGAGTTGGAAGGGACCTTTGGAGGTCTTCTAGTCCAACCCCCTGCTTAGGCTGAAACGAGGCTAGGAAAGATGCAGAGGAACCCCACAGCAGAATATGCAGTTCGGATTCTGATATCAGACAGGTATAGAGGTAGTCCTTGACTTAAAATCATTCTCACTTCTTCTGTATATAGGAAGTCCTCGACAGACGACCACAATTGAGCATGAAACGTCTCTTGCTGAGCAACTGTTAAGTGAAGTTTGCCCCATTTTACAACCTTTCTTGCCAGGGTTGTAAAGTGAATCACTGCAGCTGTTAAGTTAGTAACACCAGTTGCTGCTCTTGCAGGCAGCCAAATAAATTTCTCCAGCATATTTCTTCATTTCTTTCTACGTTCAAGGCATGCCCCAGGGGTGAAATGCTACGGTTCGGGCCGGTTCGGGCGTACCAGTAGAGGTGGCCGCCGGTGGTTCGGAGAACCGGTAGCGGCGGCTCCGCGCAAGGCTCCACCCCTCCCCGCCCGGACGTCAGCATTTTCTTTTTTTAAACTCTCTGTGCATGCGCAAAGCCTTCTGCGCATGCGCAGAGGGTGAAAAGGCACGTATGATGGTGGCGCACACAAAGCGCATGCGTGAAACGCAAAGCGTGCGCTCAAAGCGTGTGCTTCCGAAGCAGTAGGGAAAGTAAGTAGATTTCATCGCTGGCATGCCCCCATACGGAGACCATGGTTATTATTCCTCTAGCTTTCGTTCCGATTTCTGGATTAATTTGGTTTCTTTTAGGAGATACCAGAACTGTTCAGCCGCCAACTGTCTCTTTAAACTCCTGGGACAAGTGAGAGAATTATCTCAAATCATGGAAATACTGCATTACTTTCTCCTACAGAAGCAGCCTTCCGTAGTCCTTGACTTACAACCATTCATTGAATGACCATGCGAAGTTACAACGGCACTGCAAGAAATGACTTATGTCCATTTTTCACACTTACGACTGTTGCAACATTCCCCAGGGTCACGTGATCAAAATTCGGACACTTGGCAACTGAACTCATATTTATGACGGCTGCAGTGTCCTGAGGTCATGTGATCCTCTTTTACACCTTTCTGACAAGCAAAGTCAAGGGGAAACCAGATTCACTAAAGATTCCCTCCCTCCCTCCCTCCCCCTTTCTCTCACTAGTGTTATGCTGTAAACAATTATAATAGGGAATCTATCTGTCTGTCTATCTATTTGTCTGTCTGTCTGTTTAGCTATCTCTATCTATCTATATCTATCTATCATCTATCTGTCTGTCTATCTATCTATCCATCTTTTATCATCTATCTATCATTTATCTATTTATCTATCTATCATTTATCTATCTATCTATCTATCATCTATCTGTCTGTCTATCTATCTATCCATCTTTTATCATCTATCTATCTATCTATCTATCTATCTATCTATCTATCTATCTATCTATCTATCTATCTATCTATCTATCATTTATCTATCTATCTATCTATCTATCTATCTATCTATCTATCTATCTATCTATCTATCCATCTTTTATCATCTATCTATCTATCCATCTTTTATCATCTATCTATCCATCTATCCATCTTTTGTCATCTATCTATCTTTAAAAAAAATAATCTTTATTAAGTTTTCTAGTTAAAAACGACATAACGACACGACAAAAAAATACAAAAAATACATAAATACATAAATACAAACAAACATGGTAAAAGCTAACCACTTTTACAGCTATTTCATTTCCAACTATATTTACACTTCACTATATTACCATTTTAATTTAAACAATCACTATTATTTATCTAATTCTATATTCAATGGATTGAGCCTCCTATTATATAGTCAACATATATTTCTTCCATTTACATAAACCTCTAATTGGATACATAGGCCGTAAGATTGAGAACATTTGTAATTTCTTTGTAGTTCACCTTTTTATAACCAAATTTGAAATTTTTTGTTGTGATTTAACCATTTATACCAATTATTCCAAGCGTCATAGAATTCTGTATCTTCCTTTTCGTGAATCTCAATTATTAATTTACACATCTCGGAGCATTCCAAAATTTTCCTAATGACCATTGATGAGGTGGATATGGTATCATTTTTCCAAGACTAGACCATCCTAGTGGCGGTCGTTATGTGGAGTATTAAATATTGGTTTTCTTTTTTAAATTTAAATCATCCATCCATCCATCCATACATACATACATACATACATCATATCTATCTATCTATCTATCTATCTATCTATCTATCTATCTATCTATCTATCTATCTATCTATCATCTATCTATCTATCTATCTATCTATCTATCTATCTATCTATCATCTATCATCTATCATCTATCCCTTTTATCATCTATCATCTATCTATCATCTATCTATCTATCTATCTATCTATCATCTATCTATCTATCTATCTATCTATCTATCTATCTATCTATCTATCTATCTATCTATCTATCTATCTATCTATCTATCTATCATCTATCTATCATCTATCATCTATCATCTATCATCTATCATCTATCTATCTATCTATCTATCTATCTATCTATCTATCTATCTATCTATCATCTATCATCTATCTATCTATCTATCTATCTATCTATCTATCTATCAATCATCTATCATCTATCATCTATCATCTATCATCTATCTATCTATCTATCTATCTATCTATCTATCTATCAATCATCTATCATCTATCATCTATCTATCTATCATCTATCATCTATCATCTATCTATCTATCTATCTATCTATCTATCTATCTATCTATCTATCATCTATCATCTATCATCTATCATCTATCATCTATCATCTATCTATCTATCTATCTATCTATCTATCTATCTATCTATCTATCTATCTATCTATCTATCTATCAATCATCTATCATCTATCATCTATCATCTATCATCTATCTATCTATCTATCTATCTATCTATCTATCTATCTATCTATCTATCTATCTATCTATCTATCTATCTATCTATCATCTCATCTTTATCCCACATTCATTGTTTTATGCTGGCAAACATATGTAATATACCTTCCTTCTCCTGTTTTCTCCATAACAACAACGCTTTGAGGTAAATTGGGCTGAGAGAGAGAGAGAGAGTGACTGTCCCAGAGTCACCCAGTTGGCTTTCTTGTCTAAAGAGGAACTAGAACTCACATTCTCCTGGCAACTGGCCTAAAGTCACCCAGCCGGCTTTCATGCCCAAGGCAGGACTAGAACTCACCGTCTCCTGGTGATTGGCTCAAAGCTATTCTGCCGGTTTTTGTGCCTAAGGTGAGACTCGAACTCACTGCCTCCTGCTTTTTAGCCTGGTGCCTTAACCACTAGCGCAAACGAACCCTGTGCAAGCACCTTTCAGGGTCCTGAACAGGCAGCCATGCCCTCTTGCCGTGGACTCCCTTACCTTCCTCCCACACCCCTTTCTGCCTCTTCCCTCTCTAAAGCAATCCATTTTCTACCTTCCATGAGTTTACCCGGTTGCTCTCTGGAACATTTTTCTATTCCTCTTTTCTCCTCCTGACATTTGATTTTTATTTTTGGAAGAATAGGAATAAAGATTTTTTTTTTCAATGCTTCTGCAAGAACCTAGCTTGCCAGAAAAAAAAAGAGTTTTAACAAACCTGAGGAGACAAATCGGAGCATACCTGGACTCTTTCAAGGTCTATCACGGGGAGGAAGGTATGGAGTTACCCTCCATGGCGCCCAAGAGAAAGACAAAAAATCAATAGATAGAGGCTTCATAGACGGAGATCAAAACTTGAAACAAGAAGAATTTTTGGTGGGAGTCATGGAAGATCCTATCTTGAATGGAATGGAATGGAATGGAATGGAATGGAATGGAATAGAATAGAATAGAATAGAATAGAATAGAATAGAATAGAATAGAATAGAATAGAATAGAATAGAATAGAATAACAGAGTTGGAAGGTACCTTGGAGGTCTTCTAGTCCAACCCCCCCTCAAACAGGAAACCCTATACCAGTGATGGCGAACCTTTTTTTCCTCGGGTGCCGAAATAGTGCGTGTGCACGCTATTGCACGTGCATGCGTGCCCACAGCCATAATTCAAAGCTCCTCACTTGCCCCACCCTCCTGCACATGCGTGCGTGACCCCCCCACTACCCCATTTCCCGACTTCCAGTGGGCCCGGTGGGCCCATTTTTTGCCCTCCCCAGGCTCCAGAGGCTTTCTTGGAGCTTGGGGAGGGCAAAAACACTCCCCCCACCATCCTGGAGGCCCTCCAGAGGCCGAAATCGCCCTCCCAGAGCCTCCACGTGAGCCAAAAATCAACTGGCGGGCAATCACATGCGCACTGGAGCTGAGTTAGGGCAACGGCTCGCGTGCCAGCAGACATGGCTCCGCGTGCCACCTGTGACACCCGTGCCATAGGTTCGCCATCACTGCCCTATACCATTGCAGACAAACGGTTGCCCAATCTCTTCTTTAAAACTTCCAATGTTGGAACATTCACAACTCTTGGAAGCAAGTTGTTCCACTGATTATTTTTTCTAACTGCCAGGAAATTTCTCCTTAGTTCTAAGTTGCTTCTCTCCTTGATTAGTTTTCCACCCATTGCTTCTTGTTCTGCCCTCAGGTGCTTTGGAGAATAGATTGACCCCCTCTTCTCTGTGGCAACCCCTGAGATATTGGAACTGCTATCTTGTCACCCCTATCCTTCTTTTCATAAGACTAGACATATCCAGTTCCAGTCACTGGAATTTTTCAATCAAAATCTGGGCTCAATTGTGGTCTTTTCTAGGATCATTTGAAGATTCCTATATGTGACAGGGCTGGATTAGAAGACGGACAACTTTCCTTTCAATCCAATGATTACCAACAGAAGACAATATCTGTAGCTCAGGGTTGAACTGTGAGGTCCTTGGTGTTCTCTGTGCTTGGTTGCTTTCTTGCAAACATTTCATTACCCAACAAGGTAACATCATTGGTACAAACCCCACTCCCCTGTAGCACCGATGACGTTACCTGGTTGGGTAAGGAAACGTCTACAAGCTCAGAGACGACCAAGGATCCCACCATTTTATCGTTCAATCTTCTGCAAAGCTAGTGCCACCTTAGCTAGCTAAGAGCCCATGTTTGTAAGTTTGCTTCTCATGTGCAGAACTGGCCGATCTAGAGCGAGTCTGGCGTATCGGTTAAAGGCAATGAAGTAGGAACCAGGAAACTGTGAGTTCAAATCCTGTCTTAGGTGACTTCAGCAACAGGCCGAAGAAGACTATTCTGGTGAGAGGGACGTTCTCTTGAGGATGGACTTCAGCATGGGTCCAAAAGCTCAGAAGATTAGATCTCTGGTCCTGGTGACCAACCCAGATTGGATTCTGCAGAAGAAGACCATGCGCCACTTTTCCCAAAGAGCGATTTCAAAAAGAGAGCCAGTTTGAGAAGAGCAACCAAGATGATTTAAGGGGCTGGAGGCTAAAACATACAAAGAACTTGACGGAATAAGAATTTACGGTTAGAGGTGATAAGATCTTTTTCCCTTGAACCTAATCCTTGTCAAAATAAAGCCCGACTATAAAGTCTAAGTAATAAAATATTTATTTCAGTAGAAAAGAATATAAAACCTAACAGCTATATCTCTGCAATCTAAAATACACATCCTCCTTCGGAGAGGACCGGAGCAGAAGAAAAAGAATGAAAAGAATGGAATGTTACACATGCGCAGATCACTCATCACGTGTCTGCTTTTCTAGGAATGTATGTGTATCATAGAGCATGGCATATGAACACAGCTGACAATCAAAATTCACATCGTGACAGAACGGTTGCAGGACATGGGCATGGCTAGTGCATGGCTAGTCTAGTGCAGAGAAGGAACAGGGGAGACATGATAGCAGTCTTCCAATATTTGAGGGGCTGCCACAGAGAGGAGGGGGTCAAGCTATTTTCCAAAGCACCCGAAGGCCAGACAAGTAACAATGGATGGAAACTGATCAAGGAGAGATTCAACCTAGAAATAAGAAGGAACTTTCTGACAGTGAGAACAATCAACCAATGGAACAGAAGTTGCCTTAGGAAGTTGTGGGAGCTTCATCACTGGAGGCTTTCAAGATTAGACTGCCATTTATCGGGGATGGTATAGGCCAGGGGTCTGCAACACACAGCTCTGGAGCCGCATGTGGCTCTTTCCTCCCTCTGCTGCGGCTCCGTCACTCAAAATATGCGTCACAACCGCCAATGTGCGACACCTGCCGGCACATGATTTATTGAGCTTCTCGACCCATCTTTTTTTCAGAGTTCCAAATGTTTTTGTCGCATGCAGAAATAAAGATGTGTTTTCTCTGTAGCAGGTCATTGATTTCATAAATGCAACACACAATAGTTTTTTTTATACATAGCATAAAGGTAAAAAATGATATGTGCAGTGTTATCTTCATTTTAGATGTCAGAAGGGTTTTGTGGCTCCCGGTGTTTTCTTTTCTGTGGGAAACGGGTCCAAATGGCTCTTTGAGTGTTTAAGGTTGCCGACCCCTGGTGTAGGGTCTCCTGCTTGGGCGGGGGGGGGGGGGTTGGACTAGATGACCTACAAGGTCCCTTCCAACTCTGTTAATCTATGTAGAATTGATCTTGTGGTTAAGGCACCAAGCTAGAAAGCAGGAAACCATGAGTTCAAGTCCCACCATAGCCATGCAAGCCAGCTGGGTGACTTTGGACTAATTAGCAGGAGATTGTGAGTTCTAGTCCTGCCTTAGCCATGAAAGCCGGCTGGGTGACATTGGGCCAATCACCAGGAGACCGTGAGTTCTAGTCCCACCTTAGGCATGAAAGCTAGCTGAATGACGTTAGGCCAGTCACTCTCAGCCCAATTTATTTATTTATTTTATGTATTTAGTACTCTTATATGCCGCCCTACTCCTTGAGGACTCACAATCCCCCTCATAAGGTTGTTGTTGTTGTTGTGGGGAAAAAAGAAGGAGGAAGAATTGTGTGTGTTCGCCGCCTTGAGTTATTTATAAAAACAATAAAGATGGGATATAAATAAATGCAGAAAAAAAGAAGAAATAAAAGGTTGCTAAAAAAACGATTTGCATCTGTCACCTGGAGTCAATCCTGATTTGAAGGCATCAAAAACATCCGACCAAGAACCTGGTGGCGATCTGGGTTGTCAGCCTAAGATGCAAGTCATGAACTTTGAAAAATTTCAATAAAAGAGAATGTTTGTAGCCCAGGGTTGAATGGTGGCTTCTTTGGTGCTTTCTGAGCTTGGTTGTTTTATTGCAGATATTTGATTACCCAACTAGGTAACAGTATCAGTGAAAGCCCCACTCTCTTCTAGCACTGATGATGTTACCTAGTTCGGTAATGAAACGTCTGCAAGACAACAGCCAAACTCCAAAAGCACAAAGGACCCCACAGTTCAAAAAAACATATCAGCCTAACAAGAGCTAGATGTTAGCACTCCATGACACTTCATTTCTTCTCAACCCCTTGGAAGAAATCAGCTCATATTTCAGTAAAATCGACCGGTCCTTGCCTGCTTCTTTGAAGAGAGCTTAGAGCAGAGGAACAGGGGAATGATGGCCCCCTTTATGACTTGTGAACTTCAACTCCCAGAATTCCCATGTTTGGCTCAGGAATTCTGGGAGTTGAAGTTCACAAGTCAGTAAAAGGGTCGTCGTCCCCCACCCCAGGTGTAGCGGTTCAAAGAAGGCCTAAGGGGATGTAGCCAAAAAAAAAAAAAAGAGTTGTCCCCACCCACTGCCCCACCCGCTGGGTGTTTCAGCCAGCTTTCCTTGCACCTTCTCCAAGAATGAGCCATTAAAATAGAGTTTGAAGGGACCTTGTAGGTCATCTAGTCCAACCCCCTGCTCAAGCAGGAGACCCTACACCATTTTTGACAGATGGCTGACCAGTCTCTTCTGGAAAGGAAAGGGAAGGGAAGGGAAGGAGGAAAGAAGGAAAGAAGGTAAGGTAAGGTAAGGTGAGGAGAGGAGAGGAGAGGAGAACAGAGGAGAGGAGAGGAGAGGAGAGGAGAGGAGAGGAGAGGAGAGGAGAGGAGAGGAGAGGGGAGGGGAGGGGAGGGGAGGGGAGGGGAGGGGAGGGAAGGGGAAGGGATTTTGAAGAGCCGAGGTGGCACAGCGGTTAGAGGCACTACTGCAGGCCACTTTAGCTGACTGTGATCCGCAGGTCAGTGGTTCAAATCTCACCGGCTCAAGGTTGACTCAGCCTTCCATCCTTCCGAGGTAGGTAAAATGAGGACCCAGATTGTTGGGGGCAATGTCAATATATACATTGCTTACTGGTGTAAACCGCTTAGAGAGTGCTTGCACTGTGAGGCGGTATATAAATCTCACAAATAAATAAATAAATAAATAAACTCCCAGAATTCCCATGTTTGGCTCAGGAATTCTGGGAGTTGAAGTTCACAAGTCAGTAAAAGGGTCGTCGTCCCCCACCCCTGGTGTAGCGGTTCAAAGAAGGCCTAAGGGGATGACGCCAAGAAAAAAGAGTTGTCCCCACCCACTGGGGGCTTTTGCCCCACCCGCTGGGTGTTTCATCCAGCCCTCCTTGCACCTTCCCCAAGAACAAGCCATTAAAATAGAGTTGGAAGGGATCTTGTAGGTCATCTAGTCCAACCCCCTGCTCAAGCAGGAGACCCTACACCATTTCTGACAGATGGTTGACCAGTCTCTTCTCGAAAGGAAAGGGAAGAGAAGGAGTAAAGAAGGAAAGGAAAGGGAAGGGAAGGGAAGGGAAGGGAAGGGAAGGGAAAGAGGAAAGAAGGAAAGAAGGAAAGGAAAGGAAAGGAAAGGAAAGGAAAGGAAAGGAAGGGAAAGGAAAGGAAAGGAAAGGAAAGGAAAGGAAAGGAAAGGAAAGGAAAGGAAAGGAAAGGAAAGGAAAGGAAAGGAAAGGAAAGGAAAGGAAAGGAAAGGAAAGGAAAGGAAAGGAAAGGAAAGGAGAGGAGAGGGGAGGGGAGGGGAGGGAAAGGGGAGGGAAAGGGAAAGGGAAAGGGAAAGGGAAGGGATTTTGAAGAGCCGAGTGGCACAGCGGTTAGAGGCAGTACTGCAGGCCACTTTAGCTGACTGTGATCCGCAGGTCAGCGGTTCAAATCTCACCGGCTCAAGGTTGACTCAGCCTTCCATCCTTCCGAGGTAGGTAAAATGAGGACCCAGATTGTTGGGGGCAATATAAATATACATTGCTTAATGGTGTAAACTGCTTAGAGAGTGCTTGCACTGTGAGGCGGTATATAAATCTCACAAATAAATAAATGAATAAGGGAAGGGAAGGGAAAAAGGAAAGGAAAGGAGAGGGGAGGGAAGGGGAGGGGAGGGGAGGAAAAAGGGAAGGGAAGGGAAGGGAAAGGAAAGGAAAGGAAAGGAAAGGAAAGGAAAGGAAAGGAAAGGAAAGGAAAGGAAAGGAAAGGAAGGGAAGGGAAGGGAAGGGAAGGGAAGGGAAGGGAAGGGAAGGGAAGGAAAGGAAGAAGAAAGGAAGAGGAAAGGAAAGGAGCAAATGCAGAGTCCTATGGAGGAAAAAAGCTTGCCCATTTGTACTTGCAGCTCCAACGTGCAAACGGACAGTGAGAGACAAAGACAAATAAACCCAAGTGAGCGAATGAGTAAGGGAAAGAGATTTGATGGGCATCGTAGCACAGGCTTCAAGGGCTCTGATCCTAGCAAAGCCAAGAGGCTGTCATTGCCTCCAAGGGTCTCTTCTGCAAAAATAAAAATAAAAAAAATCACACAGCTCCACGAAATTGAATAAACGATGAGATTTTTAATCCAGGACAAGATCTTTTTCAGGACACCTGGCTGGCCAGGTGTGGTTTCTTGTGCCCAAAGCAATGCAGCTGACTTGCCTCTGGAGCCCGGACATTGTGGGTGCTCCAACACTGGAGGTTTTTAAGGAGAGATTGGACAACCCTTTGTCCAGAAAGGGATGGGGTCTCCTGCTTGAGAAGGAGGTTGGATGAGAAGACCTTCAAAGTCCCTTCCAACCTTGATATTCTGTTATTCATTGATCATTTCCATCAAGGATGATCTTCTAGAGCAGTGTTTCCCAACCTTGGCAACTTGAAGATGTCTGGACTTCAACTCCCAGAATTCCCCAGCCAGCATTCGCTGGCTGGGGAATTCTGGGATTTGAAGTCCAGACATCTTCAAGTTGCCAAGGTTGGGAAACACTGTTCTAGAGAGCCATTTCTATTGGGTTTAGATGTTTGGAACATTTTAGGGATTGAATTATTTAGTTATGTGGTTACGTAGTCGCCCATCTCACCAAAGGTGACTCTGGGCAGAGCACATTAACAACCTTGGTCAAATGAATGTCCAGATTTTCACCCATGGATAAAGCGACCATTAATCTGCATTGCATTTGACCTCTTTGGGCCCCCATACCCCTCCCCTCCAAAAATTGTCGTAATTAGATATTGGAACATTGATGATGTTACCTAATTGGGTAATGAAACGTCTGCAAGAAAACAACTAAGCACAGAGAGCCCCAAGGACCACACAGTCCTCCTCCTCCTCCTCCTCCTCCTCCTCCTCCTCCTCCTCCCTGCCCCCCACTCCATTTTAGCATTGATGATGTTACCTAGTTGGGTCATGAAACGTCTGCAAGAAAACAATCAAGCTCAGAGAATACAAAGAACCCCACTCTCCTCCTCCTCCTCTCCCTCACTTGCTCCCTCCCTCCCTCCCTTCTAATTATTTGACCATTATCAACAATATGCATATTATGATTACTACTATGTTTATTATCTTTTTCAATTCAAAATGAATTATACTTGGGCAACACGCTGTTCATATAGATATTGAGTTTTATCTATCTATCTATCTATCTATCTATCTATCTATCTATCTATCTATCTATCTATCTATCTATCTATCTATCTATCTATAATAACAACAGAGTTGGAAGGGACCTTGGAGGTCTTCTAGTCCAACCCCCTGCTCAGACAGGAAACCCTATTACCATTTCAGACAAATGGTTGTCCAACATCTTCTTAAAAACTTCCAGTGTTGGAGCATTCACAACTTCTGGAGTCAGGCTGTTCCACGGATTAATTGTTCTAACCGTCAGGAAATTTCTCCTTAGTTCTAAGTTGCTTCTCTCCTTCTTTAGTTTCCACCCATTGCTTCTTGTTCTATCCTCAGATGCTTTGGAGAATAGCTTGACTCCCTGTTCTTTGTGGCAACCCCTGAGATATTGGAAGACAGCTATCATGTCACCCCTGGTCCTTCTTTTCATTGAACTAGACATACCCAGTTCCTGCAACCGTTCTTCATGTTTTAGCCTCCAGTCCCCTAATCCTCTTTGTTGCTCTTCTCTGCACTCTTTCTAGAGTCTCAACATCTTTTTTACATCGTGGCGACCAAAACTGAATGCAGTATTCCAAGTGTGGCCTTACCAAGGCATTATAAAGTGGTATTGTCACTTCGTGTGATCTTGATTCTATCCCTCTGTTTATGCAACCTAGAACTGTGTTGGCTTTTTTATACACACACACACACACACACACACACACATTTATTTATTTATTTATTTATTTATTTATTTATTTATTTATTTATTTATTTATTTTGCTGTTCTTATATGCCGCCCTACTCCCTATGTTTATAGATAGATAGATAGATAGATAGATAGATAGATAGATAGATAGATAGATAGATAGATAGATAGATAGGTGTGTGTGTGTGTGTGTGTGTGTGTGTGTGTGTGTGTGTGTGTGTGTGTGTTTTCTTTTGTCAGATCACCTGGTGTACCCAAATATGAGAAGGAGCATACTGCTTCCTTTTCGCCTTTCAGCCCCAATCCAGGGGCCATGCAGGCAATCACTTTCACAACAAACTATTTTTTATGTGTTAAACTTACATTTTACTGTAAAATGCAAGTTTAACACACAGAGACACACATACACACACACATACACACACACGTGTGTGTATGTGTGTATGTATGTATGTATGTATCTATGTATCTATGTATGTATGTATTGTTTTTTCTGTCGAATCACCTGACATACCCAAATATGAGAGGGAGCATACTGCTTCCTTTTGCCTTTCAGCCCCAACCCAGGAGCCTTCACCGGCAGTCGCTTTCACGACAAACCATTTTTCTATATATTACATTTTTACTGATAAAGAAATATAGGGAGACTTGTATAGATCTATTTCAAGCTATTTAGCTCTCATCAGCTAGCCATATAACCCTATAGCCACATAACATATATTAAAAATATTAGAAAAAGAAAAAGAAACTGCCAAAGAGCCATCAGCAAATAGCCTGACCGAGGAACATCTAAGACCGCTGCCACCCACACAGACAGGCAAGTCACCAGAATATAAACTGAGAGCAAACCCCACTCCCTTCTAGCACTGATGATATTACCTAGTTGGGTCATGAAACGTCTGCAAGGGAACCACCAAGCTCAGAGAGCCCCAGGGATGTCTCATTTCAACCCTGAGCTACAAATATTCTCCTTTATTGGTATTCAAACCTCCCGTGATGCTCTGTTTTATGGGTCATCTGCCCATTGAACTCAATGGGATTTAACTTTTGAGGCCACCTGGATAGAGACCTAGTGTTTATAGTTCTACTTGCTCTAGCCGTGTCTCAGATTATTTCCATTGGGTTGGAACGAGCAGTATTTCTTGAGAAACCTCCCCACCCGGCATTCGCTGCCTCTAAATGCCCGTGAGAGAAAAGAACTTTGCACATGCGCCGGGGCGCCCTTGTCTTTTCAGTTGCTCTGCCTGGAATACAAATTCTCCACCCCAAAAAAAACCACTCCCCAAAGCAAAGAATGGTCTGTGTCCTCGCTTTGAGAAGACACTCCTGACTTCATTCCACACGGGTGTGCTCACCTGATGATCACATACATGACCGAGCAGTTGCCCACGAGTCCCACGATGCAGACGATGGAGTAGACAATCACAATGGTGACCTTGATCCTCATGGGGAGGAAGCCGTCGGTGGTTCCATTGTGGAACCAGTCGCCCAAACTGAAATTCCAGAAGGATGAGTCATTCACCAACCGGGACATGTAGAGGACATCCCCGACTTGAGTGTGGAAAAAGGGGTCCATCCTGAACGCAGACGGGTCGCGAGCTCTGGAGTTAGGAAGGAGAGAGATAGAGAGGGGAAAGGAGGATGGAGAGGAAGAAGTGGAGAAAGAGGAAAAGGAGGAGGAGAAAGAAGAAGGGGAAAGGGAGGAAGAGGTAAAGGCAAAAGAGAAAGGGAAGGAGAAAGGGAAGGGGAAGGGGAAGAGGAAGAGAAGAGGGAAGATGAAGAAGAGGAGGAGGAGGAGGAAGAAAAGGAAGAAGAGGAAAGGAGGAAGAGGAAAAGATAAAGGAGGAAGAGAAGGAAGAGGAGGAGGAAGAGGAGGAGGAAGAAATGGAAGAGGAGGAAGAGGTAGAAGAAGGAGGAGAAGGAGGAAGAGGAAAAGGAAGAAGAGGAAAGGAGGAAGAGGAAAAGATAAAGGAGGAGGAGGAGGAAGAGGAGGAGGAGGAGGAAGAGGAAGAAATGGAAGAGGAGGAAGAGGTAGAAGAAGGAGGAGAAGGAGGAAGAGGAAAAGGAAGAAGAGGAAAGGAGGAAGAGGAAAAAATAAAGGAGGAGGAAGAGGAGGAAGAGGTAGAAGGAGGAGGAAGAGAAGGAGGAAGAGAAAGAGAAAGAGGAGAAGAAGGATGAGGATGAGGAGAAGAAGAAGAAGAAGAAGAAGAAGAAGAAGAAGAAGAAGAAGAAGAAGAAGAAGAAGAAGAAGAAGAAGAAGAAGAAGAAGAAGAAGAAGAAGAATTAAAACGGCTTGTGATACAACAAATCAATTATCACACACCCTGACCCATGGAGAGCAAGGTGTTAAACACACACACACACACACACACACACACACACACACACACACACACACACACACACACACACCATACATAGGATTCTTGCCCAAATCAGCCGAAGACCCGCATTTTTTTCTGCCCGCTTCACTGACCTGACCCCAAGCGAGATGCTTAGATTGGCTACAACCACCCAAAGGCGCTTTAGAGCCTTTAGGGACTTTATGCCGTCACCACACACCCCTTTGCACAAAGAATGAGACGGCAAATATCTTGGGGAGGGGGTGGCTGGGAGGGGAGGGAGGAAGGGAGAGAGAGAGAGAGAGAAGCTTGGCAGCCCTCCGGAGCCTGCTCACCAGCCAACCCTCCTCCTTCCCCCCTTCCATCTGTCCATGTGCAGAATGCACCCCTCGCTCCCTGCCGCTGAGCGAGCATCTTCCCATGCCAGCAGGTAAATTAGCCCACCATGCAAAGACCTAGGAAGGAACATGAGTAATAGCTATTTTTTCCTCTCTCTCTTTCTCTCTCTCTGTCTCTCTCTCTCTCTCTCTTTTGGCCTGGATTTGTGCATTTGCTGCACACACAAAAAAATAACCCAAAAAACGATAGCATCCGGTCTGCTTTTCTGCACCCAGCAGCCAAGCCAGGGGAAACTTCCAAAGAGCCACGCCAGCTTCGTCCTTACCTGGCCGGCGCTTCTTCTTCTTCTTCTTCTTCTTTTTTTTTTTTTTCCAGCAGCCAAAAGGCAAGCTCCCCCTCCGGCGGGGCTCTCTTTTTAGCGACGCCGCTTAGGGTGCACGCATGATGTCCGCGAGGGAACCCGCGCGGGAGACAAAGCCGTGTGGCGGTGGCTGTCGGGAGGCAGAAAGGTCCTTTCCCTTACTGCCTCTCGCCCGGCTCCGAGGATGCTTTTTCGGTGAGGTTTTGGCGGCGATGCGGAAGAAAATTCCAACTTGCAAAGGAGGGAGGGCTTCGGGAAGGATGCCAAGGAGGGGAGCACGTGCACACAGCCTCGCTGGCTCTTTCACACGCGCGCACACGCTCTCTCGCTGGCTCTCGCTCTCTCGCTCTCGCTCTCTCTCGCTCTCTCTCTCTCACACACACACAGAGAGAGAGAGAGAGACAGAGACAGAGACAGAGACAGAGACAGACACTACTGACCTAAGTGGGCGAGGGAGGATGGGAAACAGCCTAGAAACGCTGGGATCGCTAGCCAGCCCAAAAGATAGGCAGATCACTAGAGTTGATCCGATCTGATCGAGGCTTTCCCCAGCAGAGAGGCTGCTTTGCTATTTAGAATCTATAGAACCGTGGTGGCGAACCTATGGCACGCGTGCCACAGGTGGCACGCGGAGCCATTTCGGCTGGCACGCCACGGGTCCGGCACATTCTACTTCCGGGTTTCTGGCGCGCATGCGCAGAGCTGCTAGAGCTACCCGAAGCAGAAGGAGGAGGGGCGGTTGCACAGACTGGGCGGCTCGCGTAACCGCTCCCTCCTCCTTCTGCTGCCAGCCTCATGTTCCTGCTTCTGCCCGGAGTGCCAGGCTTGGAGCAGAAGGAGGAGGGGGCAGTTGCGCGAGCCGCCCAGCCTGCGCAACCGCCCCCTTCTCCTGCTCCAAGCCTCGCACTCCGGGCACAAGCCGGAACGTGAGGCTGACAGGAGAAGGAGGAGGGAGCGGTTACGCGAGCCGCCCAGCCTGCGCAACCGCCCCTCCTCCTTCTGCTTCGGGTAGCTCTAGCAGCTCTGCGCATGCGCGCCAGAAACCCGGAAGTAGAATGTGCCGGACCCGTGGCGTGCCAGCCGAAATGGCTCCGCGTGCCACCTGTGGCACGCGTGCCATAAGTTCGCCACCACGGCCTTATACCATTTCAGACAAATAGCTGCCTAATCTCTTCTTAAAAACTTGCAGTGTTGGAGCATTCACAACTTCTGGAGGCAAGCTGTTCCACTGGTTAATTGTTCTGACTGTCGGGAAATTTCTCCTTAGTTCTAGGTTGCTTCTCTCCTTGATAAGTTTACATCCATTGCTTCTTGTCCTGCCTTCAGCTGCTTTGGAGAATAACTTGACTCCCTCTTCTTTGTGGCAGCCCCTGAGATATTGTAACACTGATATCTTGTCATCCCCACCTTTTAACTTTTCATTAAACTAGACCAACGTTCTTCAGATGTTTGGGGGTTTTTGTCCTGCCTTCAGCTGCTTTGGAGAATGAATTGACTCCCTCTTCTTTGTGGCAACCCCTGAGATATTGGAAGACTGCTATCATGTCTCCCCTAGTCCTTCTTTTCATTAAACTAGACATACCCAATTCCAGCAACCGTTCTTTATATGTTTTAGCCTCCAGTCCCCTAATCATCTTTGTTGCTCTTCTCTGCCCTTTTTCTAGAGTCTCCACATCTTTTTTACACCGTGGCGACCAAAACTGAATGCAGTATTCCAAGTGTGGCCTTACCAAGGCATTATAAAGTGGTATTAACACTTCGCGTGATCTTGATTCTATTCCTCTTGTTAATGCAGCCTAGAACTGTGTTGGCTTTTTTGGCAGCTGCTGCACATGGCTGGCTCATATTTAAGTGGTTTTCCACTAGGACTCCAAGATCCCTCTCACAGTTACTACTATTGAGCGAGGTACCACCTATACCAGTAGTCACCAATTGGTGGTCCGTGAGAAAATTTTGGTGGTCCACAGAAAAATTATTTGCATTTTTAATATTGCACTAAATCAGGGGTCCTCAAACTACGGCCCCTGGGCCAGATACGTACAATGAAAGTTTGTGTTGCTGCAGAGAGTCTCCCCCTTTGAGGTCTTTTTGTGTGGGTCGGAGGGGGGCAGAAATTCCGACTTGGGGTCTGCTTCGGCCTCCTGGTGTGGGACTTTGGGCGAAGGCTGGAGGGAAGTGAGTGGGGGGGAAGAGCCGAGGTAGCGCAGCAGTTAGAGTGCAGTACTGCAGGCTACTTTAGCTGACTGTGATCAGCAGTTCAGCTGTTCAAATCTCACCTGCTCAGAGTTGACTCAGCCTTCCATCCTTCCGAGGTGGGTAAAATGAGGACCCAGATTGTTGGGGGCAATATAAATATACATTGCTTAGTAGTGTAAACCGCTTAGAAAGTGCTTGAACTATGAGGCGGTATATAAGTCTCACTAATAAATAAATAATAAATAAATAAATAAGTGCCGCTGGTGGCGAAGAGCCGGAGGGCCTTGTTCCAGTGGGACTGCATCATGGCCTGGAACTGGCTGACCATCTCAGCCCGCTGAGCTTCCAGGTGCCGGAACCTGGCCTTGCACTCCTGCAGGTCTTTCCTCTGCTTGGAAAGCCTATGCTCCTAGTCCTCAGTGAGGTGCTTCTGCTGAGCCTCCTTCTCGGTCAGATCCAATTTGAACTGAGCTGTTTTGCCAACTCTTTCTCGTGGTGGCTGCTTAGCTCCAACAACTGCTTCCTGTTGGGGCCCTAAGGAGCCTGGGTGGGCAGGTGACGAGGGGCTGGGAGGGGAGGGGCGAGTAGAGGCTGGCAAGGCGCCCCTCAACATGAGTGACATCGAGTTGACCACGCCCACCCAGTCACATGACCACCTAGCCACGCCTACCCAGCCGGTCATTAGGCAGATCATATTAGTGGTCCGCCGGATTTAAAATTATGAATTTAGTGGTCCCTGAGGTCCGAAAGGTTGGTGACCCCTGACCTATACTGTACCTGTGCATTTGGTTTTTCTTGCCTAAATGTAGAACCTTCATTTTTTTCACCGTTGAATTTCGTTTTGTTAGATAGCGCCCAATGTTCACGTCTTGTCAAGCTGAGATGATGAGCGCAAAGGAAAAAACGAGACTGCAACAGGCAACAACAACAGGGCCTCTTTAACTTTTATTTCTGGCTTGCTTACCATCACAGGTAGTCCTCGACTTACAGCAATTCATTTAATGATGGTTCAAAGTTACAATGGCACTGAAAAAAAGTGACTTATGACCGTTTTTCACCCTTACGACCGTTGTAGCATCCCCAGGGTCTCGTGATCAAAACTCAGAGGCTCGGCAACTGGTTTATATTTGTGACAGTTGCGGTGTCCTGGGAGCATGAGATCAGCTTCTGCGACATTCTGGCAAGCGAAGTCAATGGGGAATCCAGATTCACTTAACAACTGAACAAAATGCAATGATTCACTTAACAACGGTGGCAAGAAAAATTGTTAAACGGGGCAAAACCCACTTAACAAATGTTTCACTTAGCACAGAGGTCTTCAAACTTGGCAACTTTAAGACTTGTGGACTTCAACTCCCAGAATTCTCCAACCAGCTATGCGGTGGGATGGGGTGGAGTGGAGTGGAATAGAAAGGAATAGGAGTATAGAGTAGAGTAGAGTAGAGTAGAGTAGAGTAGAGTAGAGTAGAGTAGAGTAGAGTAGAGTAGAGTAGAGTAGAGTAGAGTAGAGTAGAGTAGAATAGAATAGAATAGAATAGAATAGAATCAGTGGTGGGTTTCTACCGGTGCGGTCCACTCTATAGCACCAGTAGCGGTCTGCTGGTGACATCACAGTACCGGTGCGGTTGGTTGCCGGTGCCTGGGCGCCGCCATTTTTTAAAAAAAAATTTAAATTTTTTTTAAAAAATTTCTTCTGCACATGCCCAGAAGCCGAGCTTCTGGCACTGCGCATGCGCTGCCTTCCTATCCCACAGTGAGTCCAAGCAGGGGAGGATGGCTGAGGGAGCGCGTGAGACGCTGAAAGAACGGGTGGCAGGACCTATCTCAGTTCTTCTCCCTTCAGCAGTCTGAGAAGCCACGAACGCGCGGTGATGATCCCAGGCATTTTTGCACGTTCGAGGCTTCTCAAGCTGCTGAGGGGAGGGGGAATGGGCGGCAGGACCTATCTCAGTTTTCCTCCCTTCAGCAGTCTGAGAAGCCACGAACGCGCGGTGATGATCCCAGGCATTTTTGCACGTTCGAGGCTTCTCAAGCTGCTGAGGGGAGGGGGAACAGGCGGCAGGAGCCTAGGATCATCAAATGGGGAGAAGCATTCAGGCCGGACGGAGCCTCCTAGAAGAACCGCTGCTGCGGTCTTGCTGCTCCCGCTGCGGGGGCTGCATTGCGGGTGGGCAATGCCCCCCGCTTCTCTGGCTGCTGTCAAGCTCCCGAGGCCCACACCCACCCAGTCACATGGCTGGCAAGCCACACCCACAAAATAGGCCACAGAGTGGTAGTAAAAAAATTAGGAACCCGCCCCTGAATAGAATAGAATAGAATAGAATAGAATAGAATAGAATAGAATAGAAATAAGGAATAGAATAGAATAGAATAGAATAGAATAGAATAGAATAGAATAGAATAGAATAGAATAGAATAGAAATAAGGAATAGAATAGAATAGAATAGAATAGAATAGAATAGAATAGAATGGAATAGAATAGAATAGAATGGAATAGAATAGAATAGAATAGAATAGAATTCTTTATTGGCCAAGTGTGATTGGACACACAAGGAAGAGGTTGGGGAAATGATGCAAACTCCATCCACGTTCAGCAACCCTGGTCTGTAAAAGCTGTAATGCATTGCTTCAAACGCTGTTTCTTCTTCAGGCTTGTGGCTTCCAAACGCATTTTGGTATTCTCCTTCAAATGAAAACTCCCAAGTCCTTGCCCTGTAGAAACGCAGTGCATCAAATGTCAGATTGTTAGGGCTTTTTGGAATCAGCCGAGTGGATTTCCAAGAAAGATCCTGGCAAACATTGATGTCCCACTGCAAAAAAAAAAAAAGAGAGAAAAAAAAGCTTCCCAGAAATGGGAATGCGTGGTAAGCAACAGCAACAGCCAGAATGCTGGCTGATTGTCGTGTGCTTTTTTTAATTTTTATTTTATTTTTCTTTCTGGATAACCTCAGAGCCTGAAAAGATGCTCCGAGCTTATCTGCATTCATAAGATGCAAATTTATGCAGCTGATAAATGCTGTTACAGAGGTGATTTGTTTCGTGGGACCTGTCTGGTTTGATTTGTGCTGAGGCAGGAGGCTGCAGAAAAAGGGGTATCAAGCCAAGTGGGGTGTAGGGTTCAAGGCTCGGGGGGGGGGCAGTAGATGCACGACATCCTTGCAGAGATATCTGGGAGTAGTAAGGAGTGGGGTTTGCTCTCAGTTTATATTCTGGTGTCTTGCCTGTCTGTGTGGTTTGGGGCGATCTTAGAGATTCTTTGGTTGGGCTGTTTACCTTTTGCTCTTCGGCCATTTCTTGATTGGGGTGTTGCTTATTTGATTGTTGGTCTGAGTTGATCTATGCTGATCTGGTTGCTGATCGCTGGTGGAGAGGTTCTGGAATCTTTTTCCTCTTTTGGGCTGGTTGATTGTCTCTTTTGCATAGTCTGTAGATGTTGTTAATGTCTATGTGTCTGTTGATGGCTGATTTGTCACAGTGCCAGGCTTCTAGAAATTCCCTGGCATTTTTGGACTTGGCCTGGTCTAGGATGGTCCCAGAGACAATCAACCAGCCCAAAAGAGAACAAAAAAGACTCCAGTACCTCTCCACCAGGAATCAGCACCCAGATCAGCATAGATTTAACTCCAAGATTAACTCCAAGATTAACACTGGACGTTTTTAAGAAGATGTTGGATAACCATTTGTCTGAAGTAGTGTTGGGTTTCCTGCCTAAGCAGGGGGTTGGGCTAGAAGACCTCCAAGGTCCCTTCCAACTCTGTTATTATTATTATTATAAGATAACAATCAAGTAAATAATACCCCAATCAAGAAAGTGCCAAAGAGCCATCAGCAAATAAGTATCCTTAAGACCATCCCCACCCACACAGACAGGCAAGTCACCAGAATATAAACTGACAGCAAATGGCACTCCTTACTAGCACTGATGGTGTTACCTAGTTGGGTCATGAAATGTCTGCAAAAAAAACAGGCAAGCTCAGAGAGCAACAAGAACCCCACAATCCTCCTCCTCTTCCTCCTCCTCCTCCTCCTCCTCCTCCCCTTCTACGGTAGCACTGATGATGTTACCTAGTTGGGTAATGAAACGTCTGCAAGAAAAGAAGCAACCTCAGAGAGCACCAAGGAGGTGCTCCATTTCAACCCTGAGCTACAAAAAATCTCCTTGATTGGTAGTCTTTTATTTTATAGTTGTTGAATCGCTTTGCTTTCTGTTCTGTTCCGTGCTGCTATATATCACCGGTTATGGCCTGTGTTTGATGCTAGTTTATTGTATGGCCCTCTGCAGCTTTCTAACCTAATTTGCTCGGAAAGTACACCAGTTAGAGTCAGCTTTGGTTGGAGCCCTCTTGGCTGGTGAATGGCTGTGGCATCTCCTTGACCTCTCTGTGCCCAGAACAATAAAAAGAGTGTTGCAGCATGACAACACAGGCCTCACCACTTTGCTTCACCCAACACAAAGCCGCACGCACACTAGAAAGCGACAAACAACTGAGGCCTAAAGTCGCAAGGCCCTCCTGTCATTCTGACGCAAGCAGCAAAAATTTAAAAATTAACATTGAATTGCAGGTAGGTCTCCGACTTACCACCACCACTGAGCCCAACATTTTCTGTCTCTAAGGGAGACCGTTGAGGGCTCCGCTTTCGGCGCCCCGTTTTATGACCTTTCTTGCCACCGTCGTTAAGTGAATCACGGCCGGGGTTAAGTTAGTCACACGGCTGTTTAAGCGAAACTGGCGTCCCCGTTGACTTTGCTCGTCCGAAGGTCGCAAAAGGGGATCACGTGACACACACACCCCCGGGATGCTGCAACCGTCATAAATACGAGTCGGTTGGCAAGCGTGTGAATTTTGATCACGTGATGGTGGGGATGCTGCAACGGTCGTAAAGTGTGAAAAACGGTCATCAGTTACTTTTTTCAGCGCCGTTGTAACTTCGAACAGTCGCTGCATGAACTGTTGTAAGTCAAGGACTACCTGTACTTATTTGATTAAACATTTAATAAATAAATAAATAAATAAATAAATAAATAAATAAATAAATAAATAAATAAATAAATAAATAAATAAATAAATAAATATTGAGGGACCAGTTTCTCCACAGTTGTCTCTATCTGTCCCCTTAGTTTACGCACACGTCTCCAACCTTGGCAAATTTATGAGGTGTGGACTTCAAATCCCAAAATTCTTCAGCCAGCCATGCTGGCTGAGGAATTCTGGGAATTGAAGTCCACACCTCATAAAGTTGCCAAGGTTGGACACCTCTGGTTTAAAGGTCTTCAAACTTGGCAACTTTAAGGCTTGTGGACTTCAACTCCCAGAATTCTCCAGCCAGCTGGCTGGAGAATTCTGGGAGTTGAAGTCCACAAGCCTTAAAGTTGCCAAGTTTGGGGACCTCTGCCTTAGTTCCAGCAAGAGAACCATGCTGTACACCCCATTGGTTTCAGGCAGTCCTTGACTTACAACCATTCCTTTAGTGGCCGTTCAAAGTTACAATGGCACTGACAAAAGTGATTTACAACAGACATATCCTCGCACTTATGACTGACGCAGCAGCAGGCCTATGATCATAGGATCAGAATTCAGCTGCTTTGGCAACTGTTGTGTATTTACAAGAGTTGCCACATCCCAGGGTTGTGTGATATCCATTTGCGACCTTTCCAGTGGGCTTTCGACAAGCAAAGCAAATGGGGGAAGCTAGATTCGCTTGACAACTGCAAGCTTCGCTTAACAACTGCAGTGATTCACTTAACAACCACGGCAGAAAAGGTTGCAAAATCAGGTGCGACTCGCTTAACAACGACCTTGCTTAATAATGGAAATTTTGGTCCCCAGCTGCGGCCGTAAGTCAAGAACTGCCTGTAAAGAATAGCATCTCATAAGAGGTTGTTGACCAGAGAGACAGTCTGATCTAGTGGTTAAAGTATCAGGCTAGAAGCCAGGTGGTGGTGAGTTCTAATCCCACATAAGGCGTGATAGTTTGCTCCCTTTTTATATACCTTGTCATGACAGTGTTGGTGGGAGTGTGATTATTTTCCTTGGTAGTTGATTAGGGTAGCAATAGCAATAGCACTTAGATTTATATACTGCTTCACAGTGCTTTTACAGCCCTCTCTAAGCGGTTTACAGAGTCAGCCTGTAGCCTCCAACAATCTGGGTTCTCATTTTACTCACCTCGGAAGGATGGAAGGCTGAGTCAATCTTGAGCCTGGTGAGATTCGAACTGACAAATTGCAGGCAGCCGGAAGCCAGAAGAAGTTGCCTGCAATACTGGATTCTAACCACTGCGCCACCACGGCTCTTGTACAGTTACTGTACAGTACAGCTTTCTGCTTGATTGTTTGTCTGGAATCAATCAATGCTTATCTGGGTTTCTCTTTCTGTGAGTCATAGTATTCTCTGAGCTTGGTTGTTGTTTTGAAGACGTTTCATTACCCAACTAGGGTAATGAACAGCGATTACTCTCTGTTTATGTACAAGTGGCTTCAGGGGTGGGTTCTAACTTACCTCGCTGCCTCCCGTGCTGCGTGGGCGCACCGCGTGGGCGTGCCATGTACCGCGTGCCATGTACTGCAGCGCGGGAGGAAGCGAACCGGCAGTGAGGAAAGTTGGAACCTACTCCTGATTACAGGGTCATAAAAAGGGAGTTTTTTATTGTCTCTTTTGAATGATGTGTAAATATTGTTTGTCTCTATGTGTCTGTTGATGTCTGATTTGTCTGAGTGCCCGGGAAGACTCTCATGAACAACAAACTCAGAAAAACCCTTGACCCAAATTCAGAAATTAGGGCCTCTGTCTGTATTTACATGGATCCCTCTAAATCTTTATTCTCCATTTTGTTCTATACATACATATGCATAAACACTCCCTAACTTTACTTTGTAAGACCTAAACATAGGAATTGCTGATCGTTTCTTACCATTTGATCATGCATTAAAAATAATAAATACTGTCAGACAAATGAGGGAGGATGATACCCTGTCAAGATTTCACCCTAGAAAAAATGATTTTTAGTTTTTTTGGGGGGGAAACACAAGAACCAGATTTTGATTAGCCAGGTAGTGAATTACCACATCAAGATAATAACCCTTTTTTTTTAGCCTTAATTGGATTACCTTTAGACTTAGGCGAACATGTCACCCAGCCCTTTTTCTATCACATTTAAAGTTCTTTGCTGAAATGTCTAATTAAGAGGATCAGGAGGGAATAAGTCATCTCCAAAGAATTTTAAAAAATGTTTTTTTTTATCCAAGTTGTAGAATAATCAAAAGAATTTCTCGGGCATCAGAGACATTCTGAGAAACCAAACAACCTGCAAGGCCACACTGCCTGCAAACCGCCAGCTAATTATTGAATCGCCTAATTATAATTAAAACACTGGACCTGTAACTGCAGTGGGATTGTGGGCATTCCTAATTATAATTATCTCCCACTCTGTGTTTTTGCAGAGGAGATAAATCTGCAGCGATCAATTCCTTTTTTGCAGTAATTTAAGGGAAGAAGAAGGTTGGTTTGACTTGCTGTAATTCCGTAGTTTTGTTTTTATTTTATGATGTCAATGACAAGATGCAAAGGAAAATATAAGGAATTATCCCAAATGACATTCAGGTTGTTGAGTCAATTTGTTATCTTGTTTCTGTTCAGGGTTTTCATTTCAGGTCTAAATCAATTGTCGCAGGCTTGAAAATGATCCGATTGGGTTCCTAGTTCCCTATCATGTTAATTTGAGACATTTGATTTGATTTGATTTGATTTGATTTAGGGGCTCGGTTTGATTCACAGACTCTGTTCGGAGATTTAATTCAGAAACTGGAACAGGATCAGTTGAATGCATTAGAGTTCCACATTCGACATTTGCATTTCCCTGCAATTGGTATAGGTCAGTGATGGCGAACCTATGGCATGCGTGCCACAAGTAGCATGCGGAGCCATATTGGTGGGCACGCAAACTCAGGTCTGGCCAACTGATTTTCGTGCCTTCTGGGCCCACTGGGAGTCAGGATACAGGCTATTTCCAGCCTCCGGAGGGGGTGGGGAAGGCCCGTTTGTTGCTCTCCCCAGGCTTCAGAGCCTTTTTAGGAGCCTGTGGAGGGCGAAAACAGCCTCTCACACCCTCCCTAGAGGCCCTCTGGAGGCCAGAAATGGCCCGTTTCCTCCAGAGGGCCTCCGGGGGGGGAAGGCCATTTTCGTCCTCCCCAGGCTCTTAGAATGCCTCTGAAGCCTGGGGAGACCAAAAAAACCCGGTTTTCAGGTGCAACTGGAAGTCCACAAACAGGCCGTAGCCAGTCTCCGGAGGACCTCCGAGGGGGTGGGGAAGGCCGTTTTCACCCTCCCCAGGCTCCTAGAAAGGCTCTAAAGCCTGGGGAGAGCAAAAAAAACCCCGCCCTTCCGGTACAACTGGAAGTCCGCAAGCAGGCTGTTGCCGGTCTCCGGAGGACCTCCGAGGGGGTGGGGAAGGCCGTTTTCACCCTCCCCGGTCTCCTAGAAAGGCTCTGGAGCTTGGGGAGAGCAAAAAAAATGGGCAATATTTGCAGTATTCCAAGTGTGGCCTTAATAATAAAACCTTTGCAGGATCTGATCTGTGTTGGTCACCGGGACCATAGATTTAGTCTTCCAAGCTTTCAGACTCATACTGGAACCCATCCTCAGGGAACTTCTCTCCACTAGAAGAGAGGAGAACCAAACTCATTGGTAGCCTCACGTTGCAATGAACGACATATATTCAATTTCGCAAAGATTGTTGACCGAGCAAGTACAAAATAGCCAGGGAAATAATTGAAGGCTGTGAAATGGACCCCCTCATCAGTCAACTAGAGTGTTGATTTACCACCAGCTTAACAAGTACTTCAGAACCAAAGACTGGGCAAGACAAGGAAACAACAGCCGATCACCAGCCATCAACATACCAATCAACCAATAGGAAGGCACCCCATAAATACGAAGCATTGAATACAGTGGTGGGATTCAATTGTTTTTACTACTGGTTCTGTAGGCATGGCTTGGTGGGCGTGGTATGGCTTGGTGGGCGTGGCTTGGTGGGTGTGGTGTGGCTTGGTGGGCATGGTATGGCTTGGTGGGTGTGGCTTGGTGGGTGTGGCAGGGGACGGTTATTGCAAAATCCCCATTTCCTCCTGATCAGCTGGGACTCGGGAGGCAGAGAATAGATGGGGGCGGGGCCAGTCAGAGGTGGTATTTACCAGTTCTCCAAACTACTCGAAATTTTTGCTGCCGGTTCTCCAGAACCGGTCAGAACCAGTGGTGGGTTGCTGCCGGTTCGGACCGGTTCTTTAGAACTGGTAGTGGAAATTCAGCACTGCTCGCCAAACCAGCAGCGATGACCGGCGGTCCACGCTCCCGAACCGGTCCTCCGGTTGCCGCGGATTGGGGAAAAAAAACCCTGCACATGCACAAAGGCTTCTATGCATGCACAGAGGGTCATTTCCAGGAAGGGACGCGTGTGAGCATGCTCACTCCGCTCACGCGCATGCGCAAAACATGCACTTCCATCGCGATGCAAACCGGTGGGGAAGGTAAATAGAACCCACCCCGGTCAGAACCTGCTGAAACCCACCTCTGATTGAATAGCCCAAAGCAAACGTTCTTCAGAAGTTGCCTGAAGATGGATTCCCCGCATGAGTTCGAAAGCTCGGAAGACAACACCTCCGGTCCCGGTGATCAACTCAGATTGGATCCTGCAACATCATCCCAAGAAACATATATTCGCCTTGATAAATGAAACTTTTCCTTAAGGTTTTGACTGGGATCTGTAGAAAGTTAGCACCCGCCCCTCTCCTAGAAGAATGAAATATTTTTGGAAATATGAAAAAGGCAGAATATTTAGAAAAAATAGGGGAAAAAATAGAATAACAGAGTTGGAAGTGACCTTGGGGGTTTATATTTATTGTATTTCCCTAAAGGAGGAATGGAGAAACATGCTCTTGGAGACAGAAAGCACTTAAGAGATAAAGAGCTTATTGAAAGAAGCCAAGTATCTAGGTAGCTCTATTCATAAGCAAATAGCCCTCACTCAATAGCAATAGCACCTAGACTTACCGTATTTTTCGGAGTATAAGACGCACCGGAGTATAAGACGCACCTTAGTTTTTGGGGAGGAAAATAGGGAAAAACAATCTGCCTACCAGGTATTCATCTGGCTAGCATCCTTAGTCTGGTCAGCTTCAGCACATTATTTTATCCCCTGGTTAGGACTTAAAAAAACCTTCTTCTGAGAGTAACAATGAAAGAGCCTGCAAGCCAGTAAGAGCTGGGAAGATCGTTAGCACCTGGTTAGGGCTAAAAAAAAAACTTATTCGGAGCAGCTGCAGCACATTATTTTATCTCCTTGGTAGGACTTAAAAAAACCTTCTGAGAGAGTAACAATGAAAGAGCCTGCAAGCCAGTAAGAGCTGGGAAGATCGTTAGCACCTGGTTAGGGCTAGAAAACAACTTAGAGTAGAGCAATGAAAAAAAAACCTGCAAAGATTTAGGGCTGGAAAACATTCTTCTGAGAGAGTAACAATGAAAGAGCCTGCAAGGTAAGAGCTGGGAAGATCTTCACCTAGTTAGGGCTGGGGAAAAAAAGCTACATTCGAAGTATAAGATGCACCTGAATTTTCAGCCACTTTTAGGGAGGAAAAAGGTGCGTCTTATACTCCAAAAATACGGTATATACCGCTTCATAGTGCTTTACAGCCCTCTCTAATCGGTTTACAGAGTTCAGCATATTGCCCCCAACAATCTGGGTCCTCATTTTACCGACCTCAGAAGGATGGAAGGCTGAATCAACCTTGAGCCGGTGAGATTTGAACAGCTGAACTGCTGAACTAGCAGCCTGCAGTGCTGCATTTAACCACTGCCCTCACCTCAGCTCAACTCAAGATCCAAACCAGGACAAAGCCATTAAGCCATAAGAGGAATTACCCAGCACCCTTTCAGAACACAAGCCCCTTCATTGAATCACCCTCAGAAACTTCAACCAAACTTAGCTCAGACCAACACCTAGGATTTGTACTTTGCCTATAGAGCCAGCTATGACCCCTACATAACCCCTCCATGGCCCCATGGGAGTCTGGCAACAGCCAATAGAATCCATGTTCTTGCACAGGAACAGGAAGCTCAAGTGCAAAGCCCACGAGAAGGTATAACACACACACCCAATCCCAACTCCATGTGGTCAGCTGCCCAGAACCACGTGCTTGGAGTGGAGCCTCCGCGAAGAAGTAATAATTTAGATATTATCCTGTGCTGAAATGGATAGGTTGACGTTGGAGCTCAAGGAGAAGAGCGAAACAGATTATGATGAAATCTGGAATGAATTGTATAAATGGTTGGAATCGAGGAGGAATGCTGGGAGAAGTGACAATGGGATAAATTGAAAATTTGGGAATTTATATGTTAGTGTTTTGTGAAAGATAAGACTGAAATATGTACAGTTATAATGTATAAAATTGAAAGAATGGGTGTTCTTGAAAGTTGATAGATTGTGTCAGTACTATATTTAAAACTGATTGGGTTACTAATGTATAAATAAACCACTAATCTATGTTTATATAAAAAAAGTGGTATTGCTTTAAATTGTAAGCATTGTAGGCTTGCTGATTGTTATAAAAGAGAACAGGTTAGCTTGAGTAATGTGTGCGTCTGTGTGCTGTGTGCTTAGTGATTGCTTCTACTCATTGCTCCTGCATCTGTTTGAAGACAAGACACTACCAGAAAGAAGTTCAAGGTTTTTGATGAACTGTTTGCTGAGTGAATAGCTAAGTGCTAAGAGTTTGACTTTGTGCCTGTATATTAAATAGCTATCTGTTTGCTATTGAAAGAAGAAGATAAGTTAAAGAAAGATTCTTTGTGGACTGTTTGTTTTGAAGTTTTGCTAGTTTATTTAAGTAAATTATATTTAACACTTTGAAGACTTCTGTTTATTGACTCTATAGCCGTGGTGGCGAACCTATGGCACGCGTGCCAGAGGTGGCACGCGGAGCCATAGAAGCCGGCACGCGAGGGTTGCCCACCGGCAAACCGGAAGTGTGAAAAACCGCACTTCCGGTTTGCCGGTGTGCTGTTTTTTGCACTCCTGAGGGTTCAGGGAAGCTCCCTGAAGCTCCGGAATGCAAAAAACTACAAAACGGACAAACCGGAAGTGCACTTTTCCGCACTTCCAGTTTGTCCGTTTTGTAGATTTTTGCATTCCGGAGCTTCAGGGAGCTTCCCTGAACCCTCCGGAGTGCAAAAAACAGCATACCGGCAAACCGGAAGTGCATTTTTTCGCACTTCCGGTTTGCCGGTTTCGTCGTCCCAGGCTCCGGTAAGCCTTTGCGCGGGGGTGGGGGTGTGTGCGCATGCGCAGGGGGCAGCATGGGGGGGGTGTTGTGCGCATGCGTGGTGGGGGAGGGAATGGGTGTGGGCACGCGAGCGCGCGCGAGCGTGCCCCCCCCTTTTTGGCACGCGAGCCGAAAAAGGTTCGCCACCACTGCTCTATAGTATCGAACAGCAACGCCACATTCCGTTGCATATATTCATTTCAAAATACATAATCTCAACAGATTGTACATAATGCATACAATGTTATAATGAGGGGAACTGATTTCTTGTAAGGTCATACTGAATGGAATTGTTTAAACCAGGGAAGTCACACCATGTCCAATGTTTTCAATTGTACTATTAATAAAAAAAAACTTTTTAAATAAAAAAAGGAGTGGAGCCTCCAGTTCTGTTCCTTGGTGAGCCCTTTGCCTTTTTCTGATCTCCCCTGAAGATATGAGGTCCTTCTAGGGAGGTGATTAATAATAATAATAATAATAATAATAATAATAATAATAATAATAATAATAATAATAATAATAATAATAATAAGAAGAAGAAGAAGAAGAAGAAGAAGAAGAAGAAGAAGAAGAAGAAGAAGAAGAAGAAGAAGAAGAAGAAGAAGAAGAAGAAGAAGAAGAAGAAGAACAGCAACAGCAACAGCAACAGCAACAACAACAACAACAACAACAGAGTTCGAAGGGACCTTGGAGGTCTTCTAGTCCAACCCCCTGCTTAGGCAGAAACCCTACACTACTTCAGTGACGGATAGGAAATTATTCCTATCAAAGCGGTGATATAGAATCTTGCTTCCTTGAAGTCATTCTTACTTAGAAAATAAAACCAAGATTTAATTCTAATTAACAAAATATTTATTTCAGTATAAAAGTAACAAAATATAAACCTTAAATAAGCTACATTGTCTCAGCTAAGAATTCACGTCTGCCTCAGGCGAGGCTCACAGGAGAAGAAGGAAGGAGGAGACTCCTGGAATGCACACATGCGCAGTAAAAAATATCACATGTCTGCTTGATTAGAAAATACAGTAAACCTAGAAATAGTAGAGATGCTCAACTGGCAATATTCACATCGTGACATTCAGACAAATGGTTATCCAACATCCTCTTAAAAACTTCCAGTGTTGGAGCATTCACAACTTCTGGAGGCAAGCTGTTCCACTCATTAATTGTTCTAACTGTCACTTAGTTCTAAGACCTTGTTACTACAAGGTCACTTTACTCCGGCTCTGAACAGGACTAAATTCCAAACACAAGACTGTTTGCCCTTTTCCTGTATGAATTCGACGTGCTTTCGCGCATAAGCCTCCTTCCTTTCCCCCCTCCGAAATCGACAGAGGATACTCCGGGGATGAAGTTGTCAGGCAGAAGCTGCCGAGTGACCTGCTTGATTTACTACCCCGAGAAAAAGGAATCAATGAAGGTGGAGGAGCCTTGCCAAGCTGATCCTTTGGGATCTCGTGTACCTTTGCAATCAATTGCTTGATGGTTCATCTAACTGCTTTTGCAAATCTGCCTGTGGTTTGCAGGAAGGAAGGGGACGAGGAAGCCGAGGGCAGAGGAAAACCAACAGACATCTGGCCCAGGTCTTGGAACATCCATTAGGTGATTGCATCCTCTCTCCCCCAGGAGAACGGGTCTGAGCAAGAGCCAAAGGGAACGGACTGGCTTGAAAGTGGTGGGTGGGAAGCAAGGAAGGTTTTCGATGTCCTCCTTTGATTGAAGGTACAAGAAACCAGCACTGAATATGGTATTCTGCTGGCGTTAGCACGCAGTCTCCACAGATTTAGGCAAGCCATGTGCTGTCAGGCACCAGAATCTTACCAGACTAAAGCAATTATTTGCATAACTGGGGATATTTTGTCTGTCTGTCTGTCTGTCTGTCTGTCTGTATCCATCCATCCATCCATCCATCCATCCATCCATCCATGTCTGTCTGTCTGTCTGTCTGTCTGTCTGTCTGTCTGTCTGTCTGTCTGTCTGTCTGTCTGTCTATCTATCTATCTATCTATCTATCTATCTATCTATCTATCTATCTTATTTATCTATTTATATCAAATCTCTTGCTTTCGCTATCATCTATCTAGCTATCTTATCTATCATCATTTCTCTCTATAAATCTATCATGGATCTAGCTATCTTCTAGCTATCTTATCTATCATCTATTTATCATCTATCATCTCTCTCCCTCCCTATCTATCTATCCATCCATCCATCCATCCATCCATCCATCTCATCTCTGTATCTCTTTCTATGTATATGTATTTCTCCCTCCCTCCCTCCCTCTCTTCTATCTACAGTATCTGTGTGTCTATGTCTGTCTGTCTGTCTGTCTGTCTATCAGGGGTGGGTTCCTCCCGGTTTGGACCGGTTCGCCTGAACCGGTAGCGACCCTCTGGTGACATCCCAATGACGTCACTGAGCCGGATCGGTCAGTGCCGGTCCATGGGCACCATCTTTTTTTAAAAAAAATTCTTTTCGATTTTTTTTTCTTTTGTGCATGCGCAGAAGCTGAGTTTCCGGCACTGTGCATGCGGTTGCCATCTTGTTTTCAGTGTTTTTATTTTTAAAAAACAATTTGGGTTTTTTGCACTGCACATGCACGCGCGCAGTCACACGGCACAGCCATGTGGCGCGGGAGGAAACGAACCGGCAGTGAGGTAAGTTGGAACCCACCCCTGCTTTCTATCTATCTATCTATCTATCTATCTATCTATCTATCTATCTATCTATCTATCTATCTATCTATCTATCTATCTATCTATCTATCTATCTATCTATCTATCTATCTATCTCATCTATCTATCATTTATCATATTTCCATGCCATTTTGTTAATTCCTCGGACTTACAACGACACCAAAAAAACCCAAGCCGGTTGCAAGTCGATCCTGATTGGCTAAGACGCAAGCAGCTGGCGAGCGGGAAATTGGGGTGTCCTGATTGGTTGCCAGTTTGACAGCTCGACTATAAAAGGAGCTGTCAAACGCTGAGTTGCTGTTCTGTTCTCTCGCTATTGCCTGTGGTGCTGAAGTTAGAAATGAAACGTTCATGTTCAGAACTTCGTCTTGCCTCCGTTCCTGTCAGCCCGGGTGCCTCTGATTTAACACATTCAAAAGAGACAAAAGGCCCAAAAGAAAACCAAAACACCTCCAACATCCAGATAAGCAGAGATTAACACCAAGATTAATACTAGACCGACAATCAAGCAGTAAACAATAACCCAATGAAGGAACTACCAACTCAGACAAGCAATTAGTGGACAACAGCGTAATCAAGGAACTACCAAGAACACTCCCACACACTGACAGGCCAAGCCACTTGTACATAAACAGAGAGCAAACCCCACTCCCTTCTAGCACTGATGAAGTTACCTGGTTGGGTCATGAAACATCTGCAAGGCAACAACCAAGCTCAGACAGCATCAAGGACCCCACAGTGCAACCCTGAGTACAAATATTCTCTTATGTTGTGATCAGTTGTCCTTATCTTAAAGTTAGAAGCCATGCAATGCTTGTGTGGATGTATGTGTGTGCATTTGTGAGGGGGGAAGAGGAGAGGGGAAGGGGGATTTTAATTTTTTTACTACCACTCTGTGGGCGTGGTTTATTTTGTAGGTGTGGCTTGCTGGCCATTTGACCGGGTGGGCGTAGCTAAAGCCGGTCATATATTAGTTATTTCAGAGAGATGTTACTACTATTTTTGCTATTTTATACCTTACATGAAAAGCTTTGCATACAAAGTGTGTGTTACACCATGGCAACACAGCAACCTTTATATGCAGAAAATGCTATAGTTAAAAGACAAGCAAGTCTCATACAGCATTTTTGGTTTCAGTCATGGATTCCTTAGACCAAAATATTGAGGACTGTTAAAAGAACAGTATCTTTTAACAGTCCTCAATGTTTTCGTCTAAAGAATAACAGTATAAAACTGTATAAAATTAACAGTATAAAAGGTTAAGCTTTCGGAAAACGCCCACTTTGGGAAGCTTTAGGCAAAAGCGAAGGCAAAGTGTCAAATGCGAGCTTATTATTATTTTCAAGCGAAGGGATGGGGAAAGACTTAATTGTCAGGTTTCTGGGCATGTGCAGAAGAAATTATTTTAAAAAATAAAAAAAAAATTAAATGGCAGCGCCCAGGCACCGGCAACCGACCGCACCGGTACTGTGATGTCACCAGCGGGCCGCTACCGGTGCTATAGAGTGGACCGCACCGGTAGGAACCCACCACTGTATGTATATGTATATGTATACACACACACACACACACACACACACACACACACACACAAATCTTCATCTGTCAGCATGACTAAGGCAGAAACAATTAAGTCAATTACAGGAGAGAAAAAAGGGTGTGGACCGGTTACACGTGCAAAGTCTAAATTGACAGACATTACATAAATTGATGGGCATTCTATAAAAGCAAGCATCTCTTCCATGGGGATTTTACACTCTGACGAAGTCAACAGGGGTTGACGAAAGCTTAGCAATTTTAATAGTAGTTTTAAATAAAATTTTAAATGTTCCAGAGATCATGATGGCAATCGCTTCTTTATCTATCTATCTATCTATCTATCTATCTATCTATCTATCTATCTATCTATCTATCTATCTATCTATCTATCTATCTATATCTATATCTATCTATCTATCTATCTATCTATCTATCTATCTATCTATCTATCTATCTATATCTATATCTATATCTATATCTATATCTATCTATCTATCTATCTATCTATCTATCTATCTATCTATCTATCTATCTATCTATCTATCTATCTATCTATCTATATGTGTGTGTGTGTGTGTAGGATATAGATAGATAGATAGATATATGAGCAAAATCTGCTACATAAGATTCAGAAGTAGAATTCTCTTCCCCCTCATATATATACTGTATATATATATATATATATATATATATATATATATATATATATATATATATATATATATATGTGTGTGTGTGTGTGTGTGTGTGTGTGTGTGTGTGTGTGTGTGTGTGTGTGTGTGTGTGTGTGTGTGTGTGTGTGTGTGTGTGTGTGTGTGTGTGTGTGTGTAACATTTTTTGCTGATAAATGAAAATAAATATATATATCTAGCTGAACTGTTGTAAGTCAAGGACTACCTGTACAATAATAGATCGTTAACAAAGGGTTTTGAAGTTTAACTTTCCTGTTGGTTTTACCTAACCAACCACTTCTTTATATAGTAGATAGATGTCAGGACAACTTGGTTGTAAACGGACTTGTAGAAGTTTATCAGTTGCGGGTCTGTTTCACAAGGGGGAGAATTATTGCTGTAATATACTTATCAGTGTTCAACTGGGGGTGATACGTTTGTGTTGTGGTCTTGTTTTCCTTTTATTTATTTATTTATTTTATTTATTTATTTGTCAAACATGTATAGGATAGTAGTAGTTTGTATAAACAGAAGTAAAAAGTAACGATAAAAGAGGACAATAGGACAGTAGGACAGGGACGGTAGGCACAGTGGTGCACTTATGCACGCCCCTTGTAATGCATATTTTTTAATGTTTTGTTTAGCTTTGGGGTTTTTTGTAAGATATCTTTTTTCTTTTTCTTTTTTATTTCCTTTGGCGTTTGCATTTTAGCATTCTGAAGAGAATAAAATAAAATATATGGGGCGGGGAAGGGTTCCACTTCTTTCATGCACGCTTACGCCAATCTGTTCCATTTGGCTCCATTTCAGATCTGTTCTCCTAAGGGAGTAGATGTAATTATGTAATGGATGTTCCAAGATCTTGGCCAGATAAGGGTGTTTATCAGGGGCAAGCAATCAGAGCCAGTTGTAAATAGTTTTTTAAAAAAGCAACTTTATTGTCTTCTATCTATGTTACAAGAATCTCCCCAAACAATTTGCCTTCCCCCGGGGAATGACAGAAAAACAGAGTGAGAGAGTTGGAAGGGACCTTGAAGGTCTTCTAGTCCAACCCCTTGCTCAGGCAGGAAACCCTACACCATTCCAGACAAATGGCCATCCAATCCCTTCCTAAAAACTTCCAATGTTGGAGAAACCACAACTCCTGAAAGCAATTTGTTCCACTGATTAATTGTTCTCATGGTTAGGAAGTTTCTCCTTAATTCCAGGTTGCTTCTCTCCTTGATTAGTTTCCATCCATTGCTTCTCATCCTGCCTTCAGGTGCTTTGGAGAATAGCTTGACTCCCTCTTCTTTGTGGCAACCCCTGAGATATTGTAACACTGATATCTTGTCATCCCCACCTTTTAACTTTTCATTAAACTAGACCAACATTCTTTAGATGTTTAGGGGGTTAAAAAAAGATTATTTTTCTCCTCACTCTCAGTCTAATAAGTCGAGCTAGAAGTAGCAACTAAATAATTTACTTCCTTTTCCAGTACAGAAAGTCTTTCTCTACAGCTATTGAATATGATATTTTATGGATCAGCTCCCTGTTTTATTGTTTTATTTTTTTCCATTTCAAATGTGTAGGGAAGAGAAGCTTACGCGGCACTCATATTCTGCTTTGCTTCAAAGCTCAAGGGTGATTAATTCAGGCCAAGCTGGAAAATATTGATGCTTTGCATGCATCAATATAGTAGTGCATGTTGACTGGGGAATTCTGGAAATTGAAATCCCTGCATCTGAAAATGGCTGAGGTTGAGAAAATTGCCAGGGATTTAGTAAAGGTAGTTCCTCGACTTAGGGCCGCCATTGAGCCCAAATTTTCTGTTGCTAAGCAAGATAGTTGTTAAGCGAGTTTTGCCCCATTTTACAACTTTCTTGCCACAGTGGTTAAGTGAACCGTTGCAGTGGCTAAGTTAGTAACACGGTTGTTAAATGAATCTGCCTTCTTCATTGACTTTGCTTGAGATCACATGACTCTGGACACGGCAACCATCATAAAAATGAGTCAACTGCATCGCTGTTTGGTTTGGTGGCAGCAATGGCTCGGATAGAAAGTCCCTACAGAGAGTGGTGAGGACAGTGGAGAAGATTATAGGAAGCTCGCTGCTAATAAGCGCTATGTGCTTAGAGCTCGAAGCATTGTTAGAGACCCCACACACCCACTTTATGGTCTGTTTCTAATGCTACCTCTGGGAGGAGGTTTCAAAGTATTTCTAGCAGGCCTACCAGATTCTGTAACAGCTTTGTTCCTTATGCCATTCGTTTGGTAAACTCGCAAGATTCGCTTTTCTCGCCATATACATGTATACATCCGAACTGTGTTGTTTCTCTGTGTCCTATAATATATGTGGGTATAGGCATAATTTTGTATTTATTTATTCTGTCATGGTTACGTAGTGTAGGTTAGAGGTGGAGATCCTTTGAGAGCTGTATGCAACGAAATTTCATTTTAATGTATGCCGATTAGTGTACATGCAAAGTGACAATAAAGTTATTCTAAGTTCTAACTGCCAAGCATCTGAAATTTTGATCATGTGACTATGGAGATGCTGCAACGGTCATAAGTGTGGAAAAAATGACTAGTCATTGTTTTCAGTTCTGTAGTAACTTCTAATGGCCACTAAATGAACTGTTGTAAGTTGAGGAAGATGGACATTGAATCCAAGTCATCAATTCCTTTTTTGGGGTTCCGTTGTAATTTTGAACAGTCTTTAAGTGACCGGTAATTAAATGAAGACTACCTGCATGGTCTTCTACCTTTTGCTCACCCAATAGGTAAGGGAATTACCGTATTTTTCGGAGTATAAGACGCACCTTTTTCCTCCCTAAAAGTGGCTGAAAATTTGGGTGCGTCTTATACTTCGAATGTAGCTCTTTTTCCAGCCCTAACTAGGTGCTAACAGATCTTCCCAGCTCTTACCTTGCAGGCTTTTTCATTGTTACTCTCTCCAAAGAATGTTTTTCCAGCCCTAAGTCTTTGCAGAATTTTTTTTCATTGCTCTACTTGCTCCGAATAAGTTTTTTTCTAGCCCTAACCAGGTGCTAACTATCTTCCCAGCTCTTACGGCTTGCAGGCTCTTTCATTGTTACTCTCTCAGAAGAATTTTTTTTTAAGTCCTAACCAGGGGATAAAAGAATGTGCTGAAGCTGCTCCAAATAAGTTTTTTTTCTAGCCCTAACTAGGTGCTAACGATCTTCCCAGCTCTTACTGGCTTGCAGGCTCTTTCATTGTTACTCTCTCCGAAGAAGGTTTTTTTAAGTCCTAACCAGGGGATAAAATAATGTGCTGAAGCTGACCAGACTAAGGATGCTAGCCAGATGAATACCTGGTAGGCAGATTGTTTTCCCCTATTTTCCTCCCCAAAAACTAAGGTGCGTCTTATACTCCGGTGCGTCTTATACTCCAAAAAATACGGTACATGTGTAATACGCATATGTAATTCGCACAATTTTCACTTCTTTCCAGCTAGTCCCTGTGATTCAGCCAACTCAATCATGATAAATTTATCTCTCCTCACGGTACCTGCAGACGGTGGGTGTGATGAGTTTATTACAGACTGTGGATCACAGCCATTTGTCTCAGCAAAAGCACTCTCAAGGTAGAAAGAGCCAAGTATTTTGATCATTTTCATACAGTCCTCAACTTAGGGCCACGATTTGTTTATTTGTTTGTTTGTTTGTTTGTTTGTTTGTTTGTTTGTTTGTTTGTTTCGTCCACCTTGTATTAGATAACAGGTATAAGTCTAAACATGATTATGGATACATGAAATGGATACGAATAAAAATTAGGATCACAACTTTTTTTCCAGAACGGTTGCAGGATTTGGGTATGGCTAGTCCAGAGAAAACAAGGACCAGAGGGGACATGATAGCAGTATTCAAGTATTTGAGAGGCTGCCACAAAGAGGAGGGGGGTCCATTTATTTTCCAAAGCACCGGAAGGCAATACAAGAAAGCAATGGATGGGAACTAATGGAAGGACAGAAGCAACCTAGAACTAAGGAGAAATTTCCTAACAGTGAGAACAATTAATCGGTGGAATGACTTGAGAAGTTGTGGGTGCTTCATCACTGGAGGTTTTTAAGAAGAGACTGGACAGCCACTTGTCTGAAATGATATAGGGTCTTCTGCTTGAGCAGGGAGCTAGACTAGAAGACCTCCAAGGTCCCTTCCAGCTCTCTATTGATTCCGATTCCATGTTTAGCATCTGTGTTTCTTTTATGCACAGTGCCAATGTAGTCCAAGATCCTGAACCATTGTGGGAAGCACACACACACCCCACCTCCGAAGCGTGAAATATTTTGGGGAATATTAAAAAGGCAGGCTACAACATTTCCCCTAAAGGAGAAATGGGGGAAAAAATCTTAAGGGAGGCAGAAACCAGCCTCAGTCTCCCTGCCCTAAGCAGAAACTGAGGAGGCCAGTTTTTAGAAATGCAGATTTGGAAATCCATTCAGAAAGACTGGGTCAGACAGAAACTTCAGATAAACTTCATGCACCAAGACAAATTCCTTATGTGTCCAATCACACTTAGCCAATAAAATTCTATTCTATTCTATTCTATTCTATTCTATTCTATTCTATTCTATTCTATTCTATTCTATTTGACAACAGCCAATAGAATATTAAAGGACCTGTTCTTGCACAGGAACAGTAAGCTCAAATCCAAAGCCCAGAGAAGGTATAAAAATCCACCCACTCTCAACTCCATTTGGTCAGCTGTCCCAGAATCACATGTGATTGGTAGTTCTGCTTCATCAATAAACCTCTCTTTCCAATCAGCCTCCAGCCTCCATTTTATTTCCAGTGCCTTTCTCTCGGATTGGAACTGAACCAGATTGATTTTTCCTTCCAACACCGTCATACCTGCCTGCCTCTCTCAGTCCTATCATTCCTTTCTTAATCTTTCTCGCACCCAGGACCAGGGGTGGGCAGGGGTTCGGGAGAACCTCTAGCTAGGGGGATTCGCAGGGGTTCGGGAGAACCTCTAGCTAAGATTCTGTGCAGTTCGGAGAACCCTCAAATCCCACTCCTGGCTGGCCCCGCCCACCCCATCCCGCCCCTCCCAGGAGTCCTCATGCTGCCCGTTTTGGATGCAGGTAATTGCAGTGGGGGTGCAGAGGCTCGAGGAGGGTGAAAAATGGGCCTACCGGAAGTTTGGGAAGGCCAGAAATGGGCCCGTTTCTGGCCTCCAGTGGGCCTCCGGAGCCTGGGGAGGCCGTTTTCGTCCTCCGGGAGGCTCAAGGAAAGCCTCCAGAGTCCAGGGAGGGCAAAAACTCCCCCTCTACCAGGGGTGAAATGCTCCCAGTTTGGGCGGGCTGGTCGGTCATCGTAGAGCCGATAGAGCCGATAGTGATCGCAGAGCGAGCCTTCCCCCAGAGGGCCTCCGCAGCCTGGAGAGGCTGTTTTTGCCCTCCCGGAGGCTTGAGGAAAGCCTCTGGATCCCAGGTAGGGCAAACACACACCCCCTGCCATGGTGCAGGAGTCCAACTAGGCCACGCCCACCATGGCCACGCCCATCCAGCAACTGGGCAGAGAACCCCTTGCTAAAATTTTTGAAGCCCACCCCTGCCCAGGAGCTGAAGTACACCTTTAGCACAGTTCCTTCATTTGCCTTCCTTTTCATTCTATTACAGGTAGTCCTCAACTTATGACCATCCATTTAGTGACCGTTTGGAGTTACAACAGCCCTGGAAAAAATGACCTATGACCAGTTTTCACACTTATGACCACTGCAGCATCCCCACGGTCTTATGATCATAGTTTTGACAACTGGCATGTATTTATGATGGGTTGCAGTGTCCCAGGGTCATGTGATCCTCTTTTGTGATCATATGATAAGTCACTTAGCAATCCTTTTACTAAACAACTGCAGTGACTCACTTACCACTGTGGTCAGAAATTTGATAAAATGGAGGGAAACTCAATTAATAACCATCTATGGAGAATCTCAGTCATCCAGGTCATGGTTGTCCTGAATGTGCTTTTTTCAAGAGGCAACTGGACTTTCTGTTTTTTCTTTTGAAGATGTTTCGCTTCACATCCAAGAAGCTTCTTCAGCTCTGACTGGATGGTGGAGAATGGAAGGATTTATACTCCTTGCAGACAGCTGGTCATTTGCATCCTTTTTAGAGAGCTGTTGAGGCCACCTGGAAGTTTATCTGTGTCCTCAGGGTCACCTGAGTAGTTAACAAACCCATCAGAACTAGATTCAACAGTTCATCTGTGTTTAAAAGACACATGCCACACTTTTGAAGACAATAAAGTTGACATTTTGGACAGAGAGGACCCCTGGTTTGGAAGAGGGGTCAAAGAGGCCATCTGTGTCAAAATTGAACAGCCCTCCCTCAACAGAGGGGGAGGGATACGACATCATCTATCTCTTGTCTACAACACAGTCCTTTCAACAGTTCCAAGAAGGCTCCACACCCATTTGCACCACTCAGGTGACTCTGAGGACACAGATGAACCTCCAAGTGGCCTCAACGTCTCTCTAAAAGGATGCAAATCACACGTGGGTTCCTGCCGGAGCTGTCCAGTGTGTAGCTCCGGTAGGGAGTGGCCGATTGCGCAATTTGCACGCGACCGCTCTGGAGCCCTCTCCGCCAGTCCGTCGTGCGCATCGGCATCTTTATCTATGAATTTTTGGGCGATTTTGCTTCTGCACATGCGCGGAAGCAAAATCGCGCCGAAATCTTGCGAGGGGGCGTGCGCGCATGCGAGATTTCAGCGAGATTTTGCTTCCGCACATACGCAGAAGCAAAATCGTGCATGGGGCGCACACGCGCGTAGCGGGCATGCGCGCGCCTGAAACGAGATGCGCGTGCAGTGCACCGGCACCGGTAACCAAGCAACCCATTCCTGATGCAAATGTCCAGCTGTCTGCAAGGAGTATAAATCCTTCCATTCCCCACCATCCAGGATGAGAAGCGAAACGTCTTCAAAGAAAAACCAGAAAGTCCAGTTGCCTCTTGAAAAAAAAAGCACCTTTTGGGTCAATTAATAACTGTTTTGCTTAGCAACATAAATTTTGGGCTCAGTTGTGGTCGTAAGTCGAGGACTACCTGTATGTCTGTTGGTTTCCGTTTGCAGCAAGGAGCTTGTTTTGCAAGCCTGGATTGACGACAGAAGGAACGAGAGGCTGAGAGGTACGTTAAAAGTTGACCAGAGTCATTTCTTTAAACCAAATGCCAATAAATCAATGTCTTGTTTTTAGAAAGAGATTGACGCTTTCCCCCCTAATTTTACAGTCCATGCTACGGGCTGATGAGTCATTGTCATTAGTCACAATTTTTTTGCTGGCGTTGAAACCTCCAGTGTTTTCATCCTCTGCTGCAGATATGAAGACGTGTGTTTGTATCTCTGAAAGGCTGTCACTTAAGTCTCCGTTTGTCTTCAACTCCGTTTAACCACTTTACGGTTTAGCCAATGATGGTTTAATTTTCTCGTGACATCACGCAGCATCGTGACAACATCTTTCTTATGGCCTGATCTCTGATGGGTTTGGATTAGCCCTTGGCGTAAATTATTTGTTTGCTGGTAGATTTGTTTATGTATAAATGGCCACTGCTCTCACGTAAGTATAATTCTGGAATAAAACAGCACCATGCCTAGGAAGGGTAGAGAGCCAAACCAGATTGGGGAAAAGAAAAATGCATATTTTGTGCATGGATATTTCAATAAGAATAGAAGGCCTAATATTTAGACTAGAAAATGCAGAGTTGTGCTAAATAATGTCCCCTCACACAGTTTGCTACACAAAAGAGAAGGAACCTTATTGGTTGGGAAATAATTTAATCCATTCATTTTATCTCTTAGTGTTG
>JALIGW010000054.1:2491560-2499060 GCA_023053685.1 Diadophis punctatus similis | reverse complement strand
AGGCTGAAGCCTATTCTTACTTGACTGTAAGTCACGCTGAAGCTCAGCGTGTGAAACCGGTCCATGAAATTAATTTGAAGTGAACAGATAACGGTTCCCCAGGGGGAAGACAAAATGGCTTGGCGCCAAGCTCTGAATCAGTCAGAAACCCAATTGGGGTTCATCAAACATCCCACATCCCTGTTCGGCAAAGCTGCAGGCATGATGCAGACATTTATTTATTTATTTGGATTTTTTTAAAAAATCCCGTCTTTATTATTTTTATAAATAACACAAAGCAAAAATGCCTCATACTCTTTTCTCCTCCTATTCCCCCAACAACAACAACAACAACAACAACCCTATGAGGTAGGTTGGCCTGGGAGAGAGTAACTGGTCCAAAGTCACCCAGTCAGCGTTCGTGCCTAAGGCGGGACTAGAACTCATCATCTTCTGGTGTTTGTTTGTTTGTTTGTTTGTTTGTTTATTGTTTGTTTGTTTGTTTGTTTGTTTGTTTATTTATTTATTTTAGTGTTCTTCTATGCCGCCCTACACCCTGGGGACTCAGGGCGGTGTACAACATTTAAGAGAACAACTAAACAATATAGTTTAAAAACAATTTTAAAAGAATTTTTAAAAATATACACAACCATACAGACGTGGGGGAGACCTAGGATGTAAATTGTCTCAAATCACCCCGCCTGCAGGAAGAGCCATGTCTTAATGGCTTTTCGGAAGGCCAGCAAGGTGGGGATAATTCGTATCTCTGGGGGAAGTTGGTTCCAGAGAGCAGGGCCCCCCACAGAGAAGGCTCTCCCCCTAGGCCCCGCCAGCTGGCATTGTTTGGTTGACGGGACCTGGAGGAGACCCACTCTGTGGGACCTAACCGGTCGAAGGGAAGTATGAGGTAGGATGCGGTCCCGCAGGTAACCTGGTCCTAAGCCATGTAGGGCTTTAAAGATGATAATCAACATCTTGAATTGCACCCAAAGTCACTCAGATGGCTTTCATGACTAAAGTGTGATTACAACTCACTGTCTCCTGGTTTTTGGCATAAAATCACCAGCTGGCTTTCATATTTCATAACTTCCAGAAGTTGTGAATGCTCCAACACTGGAAGTTTTTAAGAAGATGTTGGATAACCATTTGTCTGAAGTAGTGTAGGGTTTCCTGCCTAGGCAGGGGGTTGGACTAGAAGACCTCCAAGGTCCCTTCCAACTTTGTTGTTGTTGTTGTTGTTGTTGTTGTTGTTGTTGTTGTTGTTGTTGTTGTTATTATTATTATTATTATTATTATTATTATTATTATTATTATTATTATTATTATTATTATTATATCCTAAGGCAGGATTAGAACTCACTGTCTCCTGGTTTTTGCCATAAAAATCACCAGCTGGCTTTCATACTTAAGGCAGGATTAGAACTCACAGTCTCCTGGTTTCTAACCTGGCACCTTAACCGCTAGAGCCAAACTGAGTCTAAAAATAAGTTTTAATTTGGGCAATGAGAAATCTAGACCATGTAAGACGAAAAGTGAATTTTGTTAATGTTAGTGGGACTGTTGTTTTCTTCTTGGTCGTTCTCTGATTAGGGCAAGCCACTTGTACAAGGATGGGCTGCTGGGGGTCCAAAGGGGTTCGGGAGAACCTCTAGCTAAGATTCTGTGCAGTTCGGAGAACCCCAAATCCCACTCCTGGCTGCCCCTGCCCTGCCCCTCCCAGGAGTCCTCACGCTGCCCGTTTTGGATGCAGGTAAGTGCAGGGCGCAAGCGGAGGCTTGGGAAGGGCGAAAAATGGGCCTACCGGAAGTTCGGAAAAGCCGGAAATGGGCCTGTTTCTGGCCTCCAGTGGGCCTCCAGAGCCTGGGGAGGCCGTTTTCATCCTCCGGGAGGCTCAAGGAAAGCCTCCAGAGCCCAGGGAGGGCAAAAATGCCTCCCCTACCAGGGGTGAAATGCTCCCGGTTTGGGTGAGCCAGTCGGTCGTCGTAGAGCCGATAGAACCGATAGCGATCACAGCGGGAGCCTTCCCCCACCCATTTCCCCCACCCACCTGCACGCCGCCATTTGGGTTCTTTTACCCTCTGTGCAATGCGCAGAACGCTTTGCGCATGCTCAGAGGGTAAAAGAACCCAAATGGCGGAATCCAGGCGGGTGGGGGAAGGCTCACGCTGCAATCGCTATTGGCTCTATCGGCTCTACGACGACCAACCGGCCCGCCCGAACCGGGAGCATTTCACCCCTGCCCCCTACCATGGTGCAGGAGGCCAACTAGGCCACACCCACCATGGCTATGCCCACCCAGCAACCAGGCAGAGAACCCCTTGCTGAAATTTTTGAAGCCCACCCCTGCACTTGTATATGAACAGAGAGCAAATCCTACTCCCTTCTATAAATGATGATGTTATCTAGTTGGGTAATGAAACATCTGCAAGAAAACAGCCAAGCTCAGAGAGCACCAAGGACCCCACAGTCGTCGTCTTCCTCCTCCTCCTCTCTGCCAACCTCCTAGCACTGATGAAGTTACCTAATTGGGTCATGAAACGTCTGCAAGAAACAACCAAGCTCAGAGAGCACCAAGGACCCCACAGTTCAATCCTGAGCTAAACATTTCTCTTCTATTGGTACACAATCTACTAAAGTAAGTAATTTGAGTATGGTTATAACCTTTGTTATTTTGGGGGCTGGGGGCAGGGGAGGGAGGCTTTGTGAATTGTGCAAATGAAGTTCCTTGGCTAGTGCCCATGCAAGGCATTGTGCAAATCCACAAAAGAGATAAATTGGTATCCTGTATTGTCAACAGTGCCTGAGGAGAGGGTTAAAAAGTCAATCTGCGCAGCCAAGACTGTACAATCAAAGCCTTGCAATTTTTTTATATACACACTGCAGGATTTTAATTGCACAGTGTTGGCTAACATCATGATTGTTTTGAATTCCTCTTCAACCATAGACACCCTTGGTCTGCAGCCAACATTTTCTAAGGCTTGTTGTCTATCCAAAACAGCCAGATAGAAAGTAGGTTTTGGGTGTTGGGGGGGCGGACAAGAAAAAAAATTAAGATATGTATAATAAGCCCACCGGAGTTGGGAAGCTAATAATTTTGAAATTCTTCTTCTTTATTTATTTATTGTTCAAATTTATAAGCTGCCCAACTCCCAAGGGACTCTGGGCAGCGTACAGCAGAAAAATGAACAATCATTAAAACAACAATAAAAAATTGAAAGGCATATAAAAGTTAAAGCAATTCTATCATTCATACACGGGGTGACCACTTTAATACATTCTCGCTGGTCTCTATCCCCACGCCTGCCGGAAGAGCCAGGTTTTGACCGCTTTACGGAAGGCCAATAGGGTGGGGATGGTCCAGATCTCCGGCGGTAGTTGGTTCCACAGAGTCGGAGCCACCACAGAGAAGGCTCTCCCTTGTAGTCCCGCCAACCGAGATTGTTTGGCTGACAGGACCCGAAGAAGACCAACTCTGTGGGATCTAAGCGGCCGCAGGGAGGTATGTGGTAGTAGGCGGTCCTGAAGATATCCAGGTCCTGAGCCATATAGGGCTTTAAAGGTGATAACCAACACCAACACCATCTTCTTCTTCTTCTTCTTCTTCTTCTTCTTCTTCTTCTTCTTCTTCTTCTTCTTCTTCTTCTTCTCTTCTTCTTCTTCTTCTTCTTCTTCTTCTTCTTCTTCTTCTTCCTCCTCCTCCTCCTCCTCCTCCCTCCTCCCTCCTCCTCCTCCTCTTCTTCTTCTTCTTCTTCTTCTTCTTCTTCTTCTTCTTCTTCTTCTTCTTCTTCTTCTTCTTCTTCCTCCTCCTCCTCCTCCTCCCTCCTCCCTCCTCCTCCTCCTCTTCTTCTTCTTCTTCTTCTTCTTCTTCTTCTTCTTCTTCTTCTTCTTCTTCTTCTTCTTCTTCTTCTTCTTCTTCTTCTTCTTCTTCTTCTTCTTCTTCCTCCTCTTCTTCTTCTTCTTCTTCCTCCTTCCTCCTTCCTCCTCCTCCTCCCCCTCCTCCTCCTCCTCCTCCTCCTCCTCCTCCTCCTCCTCCTCCTTCTTCTTCTTCTTCTTCTTCCCCCATAATCCCTTGCGGGGTGGAGTCTGTCCAACTGAATGGAGCTGAGTGTTTACTGGCCGGATGCCCTTCCTGTCGCCAATGCGAAGTTATATTCAACAGATACATTCTCATTGTGCACAGAGAGAGAAATATCTGCCTCTACCTAAGATCGAACTCACAACCTCCTGATTGTGAGGCGAGAGCTCCACCTCTAGGCCACCGCACCACTCAATAATTTTGAAAATAATGATAATAATACATTTGTTGATAAGAAAGACAAAAAAAAGTCTGAATAATGGAGGCGGCAGAACTTGAAGATAGAAGAGAAGAAAAAGAACCAGAAAAGATCACAAAATACAAAGATTTGCAAATAGAAATAGAAAGAGTGTTATACAAATATATAAGACAAATGAATTGAAAACTATATAGATATAAATTGTCAATATAAAATTGCTGTAAGATAATCACAGAGATTGAAGGTTTTACAGCTGTATGCTCTTTTTATGTTTTTTTAAATGTTTGTTATGTATTTGTTATTGTCTCTTTCTTTTTGTAATGTTTTTAAATGTAAATAATCTAATAAAAATTATTTAAAAAGAAAAAAGAAATAGAAAGAGTGTTGGCAAAAGAAAGCAATGGTAGGACCAATTCAGATTGTCTTCAACTTATGACCACAACTGAAAACCAACATTTATGTTGCTAAGTGAGAAATTTGTTAATTGAGTTTATGACTTTTCCTGGTTAAGTGAATCATTGCATTTGTTAAATTAGTAACATGCTTGTTAAGTGAATCTGGCTTCCCCGTTGACCTTGCTTGTCAGAAGGTCTCAAAGGGGGATCACATGACTCTGGGACATGACAACCGTCATAAGTACATGCCAGTTGCCAAACATCTGAGTTTTGATCACGTGACCCTGGGGATCCTGCAACGATCGTAAGTGTGAATAACCATCGTAAGTCACTTTTTTCAGTGCTGTTGTAACGCCGAACAGTCACTAAGCGAACGGTTGTAACTTGAGGACTCCCTAAAGTTACAGGAGCCCTGGGAACAATCCCAACAGATCTGGAGCAATACTTGAACACTTTCGGCATTGACAAAATCCCCATCAGTCAATTGCAAAAGGCAGCTTTACTCAGAACAGCTTACATCTTGTGCAGAATACAAGTAGTGCTTGATTTACGGCCACAATTGAGCACAACATTTCTGTTGCTAAGTGAGCCTGTTACTTGGAACAGCTTACAGTCTGTGATGATACCTTTAATACATCCACATCTGCCTATCTTAGGTCCTTGGGAAAAGCTTAAGAGGTGGATAAAAGTGCCAAATTCAGTCCGAACATCTGGCTGACTGTGCAGTGATGAACCTTAATAAACTGGAGATAATAACACAATATAAAGACTTGCAAATAGAAGTAGAACAACTGTGGTGAAAGAAAGCAAAGGTAGCACCTATAATAAGAGCTGCCTTGACAGAGGCGATAATTAATCTCACAAAGGAGAAGTTTGATCTTTTCACGGACATCAGACATTACAAAAGAAACCGTAATTTAAGGTCTAAGTAAAAATGTTTATTTTGATACAAAAACAATAAATCCTCATTAGTCTACATCGCTGATATAAAAATAGGTCTTGCTTCAATGGAAGCCAGGAACAGAAGGAGAGAATGGAATGTACACATGCGTACAAGAACATATCAATCACGTGCTCAGGAATAAACCATTATAATGAATAGGGATGCATCTCCCTGCATATACATATAACAGGCAATAAAAATCACTGCGTGACATGCCTTGGGTGCAATCCCAAAACATCTGGAACATCGCTGGAACACCAGTTGGCATTGACAACCCCAAATTGCAAAAGGCACTTTACTTGGACAGCTTACATCCCCAACGATGCCTTTAGCACCATCAAACATCCACATCTGCCAATCCCAGGTCTTTGTGAAGGGCTCTATAGGTGGACCGAAATGCCAAATCCAGTCTGAACATCTGGCTGACTGTGCAATGCACCGTAATAAAGTGGAGATAATTCCAAAATACAGTATAAAGTCCAGTGAATAAAAGCAAAACAACTGCAGCAAAAGAAAGCAAAGCTAGTTCCAACAGTCGTAGGAGACTTGGGTGCAATCCAGGGGTGGGTTCTAACTTACCTCGCTGCCAGTTCGCTTCCTCCCGCGCCACTTGGGCGCGCCACATGGGCGCACGCATGCGCAGTGCCAGGAAAAAAAGCCAAAAACAAGATGGTGACGCATGCACAGTGCCGGAAAGTCAGCTTCTGCGCATGCTCAGAAGAAAAAAGAGCCGAGGTGGCGCAGCAGTTAGAGTGCAGTACTGCAGGCCACTTTAGCTGACTGTGATCATCAGTTCAGCTGTTCAAATCTCACCGGCTCAAGGTTGACTCAGCCTTCCATCCTTCCGAGGTAGGTAAAATGAGGACCCAGATTGTTGGGGGCAATATAAATATACATTGCTTAATGGTGTAAACCGCTTAAAGAGTGCTTGCACTTTGAGGCGGTATATAAGTCTCACTAAGAAAGAAAGAAAGAAAGAAAGAAAGAAAGAAAGAAAGAAAGAAAGAAGAAGAAAGAAAGAAAGAAGGAAGGAAGGAAGGAAGGAAGGAAGGAAGGAAGGAAGGAAGGAAAGAAAGAAAGAAAGAAAGAAAGAAAGAAAGAAAGAAAGAAAGAAAGAAAGAAAGAAAGAAAGAAAGAAAGACCTGGAAAAAAATAAAAATAAATAAAAAAACAGATGGCGGCGTCCACGGACCGGCAGCAACCGAACCGGTTCCGTGACATCATCGTTACGTCACCAGTGGGTTGCTACCAGTTCAGGCGAACCGGTCCGAACCGGTAGGAACCCACCTCTGGTGCAATCCCAAAACATCTGAAGCACCACTGCAACACCAACAGCATTGACCAAATCGCCACCAATCAATTGCAAAAGGCAGCTTTACTCGGAACAGCTGACATCCTGTGAGGATAGCTTTTAACACTATTGAACATCAAAATTGCAATAGCAATAGCACTTAGACTTATATACTGCTTTACAGTGCTTTACAGCCCTCTCTAAGCGGTTTACAGAGTCAGCCTATTGCCGCCCAAACAATCTGGGTCCTCGTTTTACCAACCTCGGAAGGATGGAAGGCTGAGTCAACCTTGAGCCTGGTGAGATTCGAACTGCCAAATTGCAGTCAGCCGGCAGTCAGCAGAAGTATAGCCTGCAGTACTGCACTCTAACCACTGCGCCACCGAATGCCAAATGAACATCTGGCTGACTGTGCAATGAACCCTAATAATAACAGCAGCAAGACCTGGGCAGTCAAGGACCCATGCTGGGGTCCCAAAGCCATTATGGGTGACACAAAAACATCACAACTTTCTTGCTTTTCATTCTATTCTGCTTTTCTCTGAATTTGCTGACTGGGGGGGCCAAGTCAGTTGCTTGGCAGACTTCACTAAGTGTCTTGGTGTGGCTTCATGTGTA
>JALIGW010000054.1:2436560-2486560 GCA_023053685.1 Diadophis punctatus similis | reverse complement strand
TTTTCATTAGAATAATCCTTAAGATAAGATGAAACCTTAGCCATTTCGGCCAGATGTGTCACTTTCAATGTCCATTCTTCAATTGTAGGTATATCTTCCTTCTTCCAATATTGCGCCACCAACAATCTGGCAGCCGTTATAAAATTCAAAATCAGCTTAGTCTCTATAGGTGTACAATCCGTTGTTATTCCCAGTAGAAAGAACTGTGGTGTAAATTTAATTTTTTTCTTTAAAATATTTTGTATAATCCACCAGATTTTTATCCAGAAAGCCTTAATTTTTTTACAAGTCCACCATACATGGAAATATGTAGCATCATCACATTCACATCTCCAGCATTTAGGCTGTAAGTTAGGATACATACATGCCAATTTTTTTGGGTCTAAATGCCATCTGTAAAACATTTTATAAAAATTTTCCCTCAAATTTTGAGCCTGCGTAAATTTAACATTTATAACCCATATCTTTTCCCATATGTCCATCGTTATAGGTTCTCCAAAGTTTTGAGCCCATTTTATCATACAATCTTTAACCAATTCCGATTCTGAATCCAGTTCCAATAAAATATTATATAATCTTTTTATATGCATTGGACCATTATCTTTAATTTGTACAATCAAGTTTTCTTCATTTTGCACAATACCAATTTTTCTATCATCGCTCCATCTGGCCTGTAACTGTCTATATTGGAACCAGGTCCTAACTATTCCTTCCTCTTTTAATTTCTCAAATGATTTTAGTTGAGATAGTGTTCCATCTTCAAGGAGAAGTTCTTTATATGTAACCTTATCTATGTTTTGTTCCAAGTTTATATTTTCTATCGCGTGTCTAGGTACCGTCCACCAAGGTATTTTATCATTTAGCTTACATTGGTACTTTTTCCAGACACGCAATAAAGCATTTCTCAAAATATGACTCTTAAAAACTTTGTCTATCTTTTTATCATATATTAAATAGGCATGCCACCCATAGAGCAAACCATATCCCTCAATATTTAATACACTTTCTTCCGTTAAGTTAATCCAATCTGTAATTGCTGCGAGAGCTGCTGCTTCATAATACAATTTTAAGTTTGGCATTTTTAAGCCCCCTCTTTCACGTATATCCTGCATTATCTTCTGATTTACCCGCGGCTTCTTCCCTGCCCAAATGAATTTATTTATACCCTTCTGCCACTCCCTTAAGGTTCCGTCTTTTTTAAGTATTGGTATCATTTGAAAAAGGAATAGAAACCTTGGTAAAACATTCATTTTAACAGCAGCTATCCTTCCCAACAGTGACAATTGCAGTTTTTCCCAATTTTCCATATCTTTCTGTATTTTTAACCATAATGGTTCATAATTATATTGGTATAGTTTTGTATTTGTGGACATAATATAAACCCCTAAATATTTGATCTTTTGAACTACTTCAAAACCTGTTACCTTTTCTATTTCTTCTTTTTGACTTCTTGTCACATTTTTAACTATTATTTTTGTTTTGGCTATATTTATCTTAAAACCAGATACTTGTCCATATAAGTTAATTATATCCATCAAAATTTTAATAGATTGTAGTGGTTGGGTCAGAGTAACGACCAGGTCATCCGCAAAAGCTCGTAACTTATATTCTTCCTGTCTGATCTTAATCCCCTTTATTGTGTCAAGTTCTCTTATTTTGCTGAGTAATATTTCCAAACTCAAGATAAACAACAAAGGAGATAAAGGACATCCTTGTCTTGTTCCTTTTTCTATATTAAAATTATCTGTTAACCCACCATTGATTATTATTTGCGCTGTTTGTTTTTGGTATATTGCCTGAATAGATTGTACAAAATAATCTCCAAGTTGTAATTTTTCTATTAACTTTAATAAAAATCGCCAATTCAATCTATCAAAGGCTTTCTCAGCATCCAAAAATATCAATGTTGCAGGGACCTGGTTGTTCTTTCCCAAATACTCTAATAAATTAACAACTTGTCTAACATTAGTTTTCATTTGTCTACCTGTTATAAACCCAGTTTGATCGTGATGTATTGTCTGTTGTAAGACTATCATTAGTCTATTTGCTAAAATTTTTGCAAAAATTTTATAATCTAAGTTTAGAAGTGAAATCGGCCTGTAATTTTTTGGGTCTGTAAGATCTTGACCCTCTTTTGGGATCAGAGAGATAAAAGCAGTTTTCCAAGATGGAGGTACAGTGCCTCCCTTTTGGATATAGTTAAACAAATCTTTAAGTGGTTCCACCATTTCCTCCTGCAATTTTTTATAATAAACAGCGGTTAATCCATCTGTCCCCGGGGCCTTGCCCACTTTTAATTGTTTAATTGCCAATGCAATCTCTTCTGAAGTTATCAATTGATTTAAAGTATCCCTCTGAATCTCAGTAAGTGTATGAATATTTTGTTGCTGTAAGTACCTATCTATCTCTTCTTCCCTTACTTTATCCCCACTATATAATCCTGAGTAGAAATCTAAGAATGATTTTTTAATGAATTCTTGTTCATAAGTTTCTTTACCCTTATATCTAATTTTTTCAATAGTTCTTGATTTTTGCTTCTTTCTTAACATGTATGCCAGCCACCGCCCTGGTTTGTTTGCGTTACTAAAAATATTAAATTTTGCATACTGTAAATTGGTTGCAACTTGGTCTGTCATTAACATGTTAAATTGACCCCTTAATAAGTTAATTACCTCTTTAATTTTCCTATCCAATGGATTAGAAATTAAGGCCCTTTCCTGTCGTTTGATCTCTTCTTCCAATTCTTTCCTCTTTTCCTCTTTTTTTCTTCTAAATTTATTATTCAGATAGATCAAAATACCTCTCATATAAGCTTTACTGGCATCCCAAACCATTTCCAAAGATGTGCCCTTCTGCATATTATTAACAAAAAATTCTTTCATTAATTTTTTACATTCCCTCACATTATTCTCATATCTAAATAAATTATCATTTAACCTCCATGACCTTCTGGGTCCATTGTTATCTTGCAATTCCAGCCAGACCGGACTATGATCCGTTAATACTCTTGAACATATCTTCGTCTTCTTTACCCTAGAAAAAAGATTATTAGTAATCAAAATAAAATCAATCCTTGAAAAAGATTGATGTCTATCGGAGAAAAAGGTAAAGTCCTTTTCTTCTATATTTCTTTCACGCCAAATATCCCTCAACTCCCAATCTTCCATCATTTCAAAAAAAGACTTTGGTAATTTGGCTCTTGAAAAAGTATTTTGGCTTGGACCCTTCTTGTCCTTTTTAACGTCTGGTACACCATTCCAATCTCCCAGAAGGATACAGGTATTATAGTCCCATTGTATTAACTTTGTATGTAAAAAATCATAAAATTTCTCTTGTTGTTGGTTCGGGGCATATACACCAATCACCAATATTCTTTCTCCTTTAATTAAAAGTTCTATAGCTAGAAATCTTCCTTGATCGTCTGCTTCAATCAATTTGGCAGTCAGGTTTTTTTTGACATATATTACAATACCATTTCTTTTTTCTGATGCTGATGATACAAATTGTAGTCCTAATTTTGAATTTAGCAAATATTTTTGGTCTTGTTTTCTAATATGTGTTTCTTGAAGACAGACCACATCGTTGTTAAATTGTTTTAGATAATGAAATATTTTCCTTCTTTTCTGTGGTGAATTTAATCCATTAACATTCCAAGTTAAAAATCTACTTCCCATCTGCAGGCTTCTGAAGCTTCTGGAACATTGACTGATGATCTAGGAACTGCCGTTCCTTTCGTCTTGCTCCTCCCACTGCTTCAGATTTAGTAGTTTCTTTAACCGCAAGCTGAGATTGTTGTTGTGCCATTTCCTGCATACGTTTAGTTGCCGCTCTGGTCTGTCTTTGTTCTTTTATCTGTTGTTCTCCAAATAAATCCAAACTTTGGTCCCGAATTATAACAGTATCACCTTGACCAGATGGGGCCTCTATTTGCTGGACTTCCTGTTGTCTTGCTCCGTCATTCTCTTTTCTCCTTCCCTCTGATGAACTCGGTGTCCCAGCCTTTAAAATATATGTAAAAAAATCTCTTGCTTTTTGGACCGTGTTAAGTCGATGTCTTTCTCCAGCATAGATCAAAGAGATACCATTTGGAACTTCCCATCTAAATGGTAATTGTTGTCTTTTAAGCTCCTCAACCAAAAAGGTAAAATCTCTTCTAGCCCTCAACATTCTTGGGGGAATCTCTTTCAGTGTGATCAATTCCTGTCCTCCCACCTGTAATTTATTTAGGTACGTTGCTTGGAGAATTTCATTACGCAGTGCTCTGTTATTAAAATATATCACGATGTCTCTTGGAAGGTTCCTTACTCTGGCAGCTCGAGAGTTGACCCTGTAAACCTTATCGATCTGGCCCATCAGCTCTTCCTTGTTAATATCCAACACTTGGGCAAGGGCATCTCCCAACAACACTCTTAAATCTTCACTTTTCTCTTCCCGCAGTCCACGAATTCTGATCGCGAACTCCATGTTGCGAAAATGTATCAATGTAATTTCATCTGTAGTTTTTTCTTCAACTTCGTCTATTCTCTCTCGTAGGGAGGCAGTAATATCTTTGATTAATTGAACTTGCTCATCCAAATATTCCACATTATTCGCCAATCCTTTAAATGCCTCCAAAATGTCAGCTCTAATTTCATTGTTGCAGATTTCCATTTTATTAGACACAACTTGTATCTGATCATTTATCAACTCCTTAATTGTCTCATTAGATTCATCAATTTTTTTGTTAAAATTGGTAGATATTTGAATCTGCATAGCTTTAAGGCTTTCTTGCAACATTGCAAGAGTTAATGGCTGGGGCTGGGGTTGAGATTGTGTTGCAAGCATTTGCAGCTTAGTAGTAGTGGGGGTTGGAGAGCTCTCCGCACTTTTGGAAGAGACCGTCTTTACAGATTTAGAAGCCATCAGGATTAACGTAAATCTTTAGTCAGATATTCCCAGTTATTTTAATCTGGTGCCAAAAAGAAGAAAAGTCTCAAACGTAAGTACAAATTTAAATCAAGTCCAGCAGCTCTCTTGCCATTGCTATCAGCAAAGATAAAACTTTTCTCTTTGTTCTCATCACTTCCTCCCCCTTTCAAGCCTCCAACGCCATTTTAAAAAGCCAACTTGTTTCTTTGTAGTTCAAATGAGAGTCGTTAAGAGTTAATTATAGGTTACTGTAATTTGATTTTACCTCCTGGCTTTCTCCGCTGCTGATGATAATCTTCAATCAGAATCTGTTGTTTACAGCAGTGTTTGGTGACAGCCTCCTCGCTCTGCAAAAGCAGAGATATCCAAGGTCCGGAGCAGCAACTGGTTACCAGGGAGTCCTCCATCCTCCCTCCCAATCTTCTTCCCTTCTTCCTTTCTCTCCTTCCTTCTTTACATCTGTTTATCCTTTCTCTCTTTCTTCCATCTTTCTTCCCATCTCTTTCCTTCCTCCTTCCCACCTCTCCTTCCTTCCTTTCTTTCTTCCTTCTTTCCATCATTTGTTCCTTCTTACCATATCTGTCTCTCCCTCCTCCTTTTTTTCTTCTGAACTCTCCTTCCTGCCTGCCTGCCTGCCTGTCTTCTTCTCTTTGCTCTCTCTCTTTCTCCATCCTCCTTCCCATCTCTCTCCCCTTCCTCCTTCCCATCTTTCCTTCCTTCTTCCCATCTCCTTCCTTCCTGCTTTCCTTCCTATCATTTGTTCCTTCTTCCCATGTCTCTCTTCTTCCTTCTTCTTCCCAACTCTTTCCTTCCTGCCTGCCTGCCTTCTTCTCTTCGCTCTCTCCTTCCCATATCTTTTCTTCCTTCCTTCCTCCCTCCCTGCCTTCTTCCCTTCTCCCTTTCCCTCCTTCCTTCTTTCCATCTGTCTATCCTTCCTCTTTCTTCCATCCTTCTTCCCAACTCTTTCCTGCCTGCCTGCCTTTCTTCTCTTTGCTCTCTTTCCATCCTCCTTCCCATCTCTTTCCTTCCTTCTTCCCATTTCCTTCCTTCCCTCCCTCCCTCCTTCCTTCTTCTCTTTGCTCTCTCCTTCCATCCTTCCCATCTCTCTCCCCTTCCTTCTTCCAATCTCCTTCTTTCTTTCCTTCCTTTCTTCCTTCCATCCCTCCCTCCCTTGCTTCCTTCCATCCCTCCATCCCTTGCTTCCTTCCCTCCCTCCTTCATCCTGTCCTTCCTTCCTTCCTTCCTTCCTTCCTTCCTTCCTTCCTTCCTTCCTTCCTTCCTTCCCTCCTTCCTTCTTCTCTTTGCTCTCTCCTTCCATCCTTCCCATCTCTCTCTCCTTTCATCCTTCCATCTCTCTTTCCTTCCTTCTTCCCATTTCCTTCCTTCCCTCCCTCCCTCCTTCCTTCTTCTCTTTGCTCTCTCCTTCCATCCTTCCCATCTCTCTCCCCTTCCTTCTTCCAATCTCCTTCTTTCTTTCCTTCCTTTCTTCCTTCCATCCCTCCCTCCCTTGCTTCCTTCCATCCCTCCATCCCTTGCTTCCTTCCCTCCCTCCTTCATCCTGTCCTTCCTTCCTTCCTTCCTTCCTTCCTTCCTTCCTTCCTTCCTTCCTTCCTTCCTTCCTTCCTTCCCTCCTTCCTTCTTCTCTTTGCTCTCTCCTTCCATCCTTCCCATCTCTCTCTCCTTTCATCCTTCCATCTCTCTTTCCTTCCTTCTTCCCATCTCCCTCTTTCCTTCCTTCCTTCCTTCTTCCCTCCCTCCCTCCCTTGCTTCCTTCCCTCCCTTCCCTTCTCTGGACACAAGTGGGGTTCTGAATAGAACGCTTTACCCCGCTGGGTTGCATTGATATGTTCATGGGCTTCTCCGTTCTGCTCATCCATCGTCTTCTCAACTTGACGTCTGCCTTTGCGAATATTTACAGCCGGCGAGATCAATGGCGCAGATGAACTTCTGCGTACAATATTTCACGTCCTGTCAGCGGCCTGCCATCCTCTCTAAGGGAAGGAGGCTGCCCTCCAAGATTCATTTGGCACAGCTTAAATGGCTGACCGAGGGCCTCCACCAGAGCGATTCCCCCATTCAGTTCCTGCCCGCCTCAATCAGCAGATTCTCCGCAGTTGCAACCAGCAAATCCCAATCAAAGCTCCAAGGGACGACGTGAAAGTCCAGAATAAAGGGCCACGAAATATCCTAAAGGTGCTTTTGCAAGGGAATATCCATAGACATTGAGTCCCAAAATAACATTACAACCACAGGACAAGTACATAAATTAAAATCCTGTAAAGCAGGAGTGCCAAACTCAAGGTCCGGGGGCCGGATCTGGCCCATGGGGTGTTTAGACCTGGCCCACAGGGTAAGGTGACCAGATTTTAACCTTGGTAAAGCGGGACACCATTGATGGGGGGGGGAGATGATCCACGCTTCCCCTTTCCGCGCCAGGACAAAAGACTTCGGGAAGGACTTTCATTACTTCCCAGATTTCGCTCCAAAACCTCAAGATCTTCTCCCTTCCTTCACTTAGCAGCCCCACCGCCCCGCTCCACACTTAAAGACCCATGCTGAGTCGGTGGGGTGTGGCTCTGAAAAGGGACCCCGGGCGATCCTTCAGAAAAGGGGAGCAAGACGGGAGCCCATCCATGTGAATAAAGGTGGAGACACAAACCCAGGATTGCTTTGCATGGGTTAGGGTTAATGTTGAGGTTGAGGTTAGGGTTAGGGGTTCGGTTAGGAGTCAAGGTAGGGGTAGGCTTAGTATTGGGGATGGGATTGTGGTTAAGGTAAGGGTAAGGATTAGGGGTTGGATTAAAGTTAAGATAGGAGGAGGAGGAGGAGGAGGAGGAGGAGGAGGAGGAGGAGGAGGAGGAGGAGGAGGAGGAGGAGGAATGTGGAGTCCTTGGTGCTCTCAGAGCTTGGTTGTTTTCTTGCAGTCATTTCATGACCCAACTAGGTAACATCATCAGTGCTAGCTATAATAATGTACTACCTATAATATACAATATATAAGAACATAAGAATCCGTTATCTGTTCTCATTATGCTGTTACTTTTATGCTATTGTAGTGCAGGAAGTCAGCACACACACACACACACACACACACACACACACACACACACACACACACACACACACACTGAGAATGTGATATTTGGGAGGATATTAAAAGAGGCAGGATAGAATATTTCCTCTAAAGGAGAAATGGAGAAACATGTTCTTAGAGGCAGAGGGCAGCCCTGTTCTTAATTTGCCTTGTTGTTGTTGTTGTTAGTTGCGAAGTCGTGTCCGACCCATCGCAACCCCATGGACAATGTTCCTCCAGGCCTTCCTGTTCTCTACCATCCTCTGGAGTCCATTTAAGCTCACGCCGACTGCTTCAGTGACTCCATCCAGCAACCTCATTCTCTGTCTTCCCCTTCTTCTTTTGCCCTCAATCTTTCCCAGCATTAGGCTCTTCTCCAGTGAGTCCTTCCTTCTCCTTAAGTATTTTGAGTTTCATCTTCAGGATCTGGCCTTCTAAAGAGCAGTCAGGGTTGATCTCCTCTAGGACTGAACGTTTTGATCGCCTTGCAGTCCAAGGGACTCGCAGGAGTCTTCACCAGCACCATAGTTCAAAGGCCTCAATTCTTTGGCGCTCAGCCTTTCTTATCGTCCAACTTTCACAGCCATACATTGCAACTGGGAAAACCATAGTCTTGACTATACACACTTTTGTTAGCAGGGTGATGTCTCTGCTTTAATGTCTCTAATGTGCCTATTCACATACAAAACAACTTAACCTCCAGGTGATGGGATTAAGAACAGGACATGACCTTAAACCCCATTCATTGAGAAAAGTGGAAACTATACCAGTCCATTAAGAAAGGCAGGCTAGAAGCAAGAGACAATAGGATAAAACTAATGACCCATGCCTGACTGGATTAGGTTCAGGAAGCTAATCATTAAGACCCATCAAGAGCCTTTGAGGAAACAAGTAAAACCAATCAAATAATAAAGGCACACAAAGCAAACCTCAAAATTATGAGGGGAGAAATATCCACCTGGTTCAGTTCCAAGCCGGGAGAAAGACACTGGCAACCTGGAGGCTGGTTGGAAAGGTGGTTTAATGATGAAGCAGAACCACATGGGTTCTGGGTATCTGACCACATGGAGTTGAGAGTGGGTGGCTTTTTATACCTTATTTTGGGCTTTGCACTTGAACTTCCTGTTCCTGTGCAAGAACATATATTCTATTGGCTGTTGTCAGACTCCCATGGGGCCCTATAGGCAGGGGTGAAATTCAAAATTTTCTCCTACCGGTTCTGTGGGCGTGGCTTGGTGGGCGTGGCAGGGGAAGGATACTGCAAAGTCTCCATTCCCACCCCACTCCAGGGGAAAGATACTGCAAAATACCCGTTCCCTCCCCACTCCTGGGGAAAGGATATTGCAAAATCTCTATTCCCACCCCACTCTGGGGCCAGCCAGAGGTGGTATTTGCCGGTTCTCCAAACTACTAAAAAATTCCACTACCGGTTCTCCAGAACCTGTCAGAACCTGCTGAATTTCACGCCTGCATGGAGGGGTTATGTAGGGGTCATAGCTGGCGCTATAGGCAAAGTACAAATCCTAGGTGTTTGTCTGAGCTAAGTTTGGTTGAAGTTTCTGAGGGTGATGCAATTGATGTTGGGCAATTCCTATTGTGGCTGAGGGCGAATCCCACCTTTGTTCAGTTCTTGCTGCATGGAATTTCAAAATATCCTGTCTTGAATGGATTTCTGCCTGCAGCATTTGCTTTGCTTATGAATAGAGCTACCTAGATACTTGGCTTCTTTCAATGAGCTCTTTATCTCTTAAGTGCTGACATCTGCTGAGGGCTATTAAGAAAGGTGGGGGCTGCTTTCTGTCTCCAACAGCATGATTCTCCATTTCTCCCTTTAGGGAAATATAATATTCTGCCTTTTTAATATGTCCTAAAATATTTCATTCTTCTAGGAGAGGGCTAGGTGCTGACTTTCTACAATTACAAAATACTGTAAACCATATAAAAATCCTTGCACTCATCAAGCTGCCCCCCAAAAGCCAAAAACAAGATGGTGATGCATGCACAGTGCCAGAAACTTGGCTTCTGCACATGTGCAGAAGAAAAAAAATGGAAAAAAATTTTCCCCCAAAAAAAATTCCCAAAAAAAATTCCAAAAAAAAAAAAGATGGCGGCGTCCACAGACCGGCACCAGACCGACAGAACCGGTTCCGTGACATCATCCGTGACGTCACCAGTGGCTTGCACCCGGTTCAGGCAAACCGGTCCGAACCAGGAGGAACCCACCTCTGCTATTGATGGTTGGTTGTGCTTCTCAACCAACCATCAACCAACCAACCAACAAATATTGTGTGTGACCAGCCATACGCTAAATAAATGTGCTTCTCAAGAAACCAGATGTGGGTTCCTGCCGGTACGCTCTTACCTGTTGGTCGCCGCAGAACCGAAGAAGCCGGTGGCGTTCGCGGCGCGGGGCTTCCCCCGCCCACTTTCCCCCGCCCCCCTAGACGCCGCCATTTGCGTTTTTTTGCCCTCTGCGCATGCGCAAAGCGTTCTGCTTGCGCAGAGGGCAAAAGAATGCAAATGGCGGCGTCCAGGCGGGCGGGGGAAAGCGGGCGGGGGAAGCCCCGCGCCGCGAACACCACCGACTTCTTCGGCTCTGCGGCAACCAACAGGTAAGAGCGTACCGGCAGGAACCCACCTCTGCAATAAACAGAGTAAAACATTTTCTCATTTTCCTTGTTTTACTTCATGGCTATCTTTGGATTTGAGAAAAGGACAAATCTACCTTGTTATTTTTATCCTTCTTCTTGTTCCTCTACCCTTGAATTGACCTCCCTGCCTGTCCATTGTTATTCCAAACCACCCCCATAAAGAGAGTAAACCTCTTAGATGGCTCTTAATCAAGACTGACCTTCACCCAAAGTGTAAATGGTTTAAAATTCTTCCTCAAGGCTTGTTAGGGGCCTCTTTCACAACAAGGGCTAGCTGTGCCCTGATTCCTATTAATAGTTTTCTCTCTTTCATGGGGTCTACAATTTCAGAATCAGAATCGAGCTGGAAGGGACCTTGGAGATCTTCTAGTCCAGCCCTATGGTCAAGTAGGAGACGCTATCATTGTCACACAAGTGACTGTCCAGTCTCTTCCTTAAAAACCTCCAGTGATGAAGCACCCACAATTTCTGGAGGCAAGCTGTTCCACTGCTTATCGGTAATTGTCCTCACTGTTAGGAAGTTTCTCCTTAATTCCAGGTTGCTTCTCTCCTTGATTAGTTTCCATCCATTGTTTCTTGTCTTGTTTTCTGGTGCTTTGGAAAATAATTTGACCCCCTCTTCTTTGTGGCAACCTCTCAAATATTGGAACACTACTATCATGTCCGCCCTAGATCTTCTTTTCTCTAGACTAGCCAAACCCAAATCCTGCAACTGTTCTTTATATGTTTTAGTCTTTAATCATCTTAGTTGGTCTTTGCACTTTTTCCAAAGTCTCAACATCTTTTTTGTAATGTGGTGGCCAAAACTGGATGCAGTATTCCAGGTGTGGTCTTACTAAGGCTTTATAAAGCGGTAGTAATACGTCACATGATTTTGATTCTATGCCCATGTTTGCATTGTCCTATGGATTTCACATTTATCCATGCACAAGAAATGTATAAAAAACCTAAATCGGGAAGAATGCATAGAAATGTAAAGAAAGAGAGGCCTGTGCTCCCGCTTCTGGAATTAAAATTGAAGTTCAGATAGTCCTCAACTTACGACCGTAATGGAGCCTGCCCATTAGCAGTGTGCAGCAGCAGCCAAAAAGGCCAACGCAGTCCTGAGCTGCATAAATAGAGGGATACAATCAAGGACCAGAGAGGTACTAGTACCACTCTATAAAGCCTTGGTCAGACCACACCTAGAGTGCTGCATCCAGTTTTGGTCACCACACTACAAAAAAGACATTGAAACCCTAGAGAAAGTGCAGAAGAGAGCAACCAGGATGATAAAGGGTCTGGAAAATAAAACATACAAAGAGCGGTTGCAGGAACTGAGCTTGGCCAGTCTGGCGAAGAGAAGGACCAGGGGTGACAGGATAGCAGTGTTCCAATACTTGAGGGGCTGCCACAGAGAGGAGGGGGTCAGGCTGTTCTCTATGGCACCAGAAAGCCAAACAAGGAATAATGGATGGAAGCTGACCAAGGAGAGATTCAACCTGGAAGTGAGGAGAAACTTTCTGACGGTGAAAGCGATCAACCAGTGGAACAGGTTGTGAGAGCTCCAACACTTGCAACCTTCAAGGGGAGACTGGACTGCCATCTGTCTCAAAGGGTGTAGGAACTCCTGCTTGAGCAGGGGGTTGGACTAGATGACCTACAAGGTCCCTTCCAACTCTAATAATAAATCTAAATCTAAATCATTAGGGTCAGAAATCATGTTCGCCTCACTTACGAGGTCCCCTTTCCCCAATGTGGTCATTAAACAAATGCATGGATTGTTAAGCAGAGCATGGGCTAACTTTCGCTCAACAACGCAAACGGTGGGCTCAATTGTGGTCATAAGTCAAGGACTGCCTGTAATCTAGGATTTAACAGATTAACAGAGTTGGAAGGGACCTTGCAGGTCATCTAGTCCAATCCCCTGCCCAAGCAGGAGACCCTACATTTGCCTCTACCTAGGATCGAACTCACAACCTGCTGAGTGTGAGGCAACAGCTCCACCTCTAGGCCACAGCAGAGGAACCATGTTTTGAGTCTGGCCATTAATGCCATGAGTGAGAACTGTGGATTGATGGATCAATAAGAGTAAAACTCAGAATGTTGACATGAAACTTAAGTGAGGAGGGGAAACACGATTTAACCCAAATGATGAGGGTTTCATATCACTGCTCAAAGAGTTAAATAATTGGGAAATTGTTTGACTAAAGACAATAAAACCTGTTTAAAAAAGAATGGGAAAACTACAACGGTGATGTTTCAAAGGCGTTAAAACTGTCTCGGTTAAGAAAAATCGCAGCCATTAAAATGAACATCCTATCAAAGCTCAATTCTCTGTTCTGAATGATTCCAATAAAAATTGAAAAAATAATATTAAATGACTGGCGGAGACCAGTAACCCATTTTATATGGCCTAATAAAAGTCTAAGGATTAAATTCAAGATACTACAGGAACCGAGGGGGCCTGGTAGCCTGAACTTCTATATCCATGGTGGCGAACCTATGGCACGCGTGCCACAGGTGGCACGCGGAGCCATAGCGGCTGGCACGTGAGGGTTGCCCACCGGCAAACCGGAAGTGCGGAAAAACGCACTTCTGGTTTGCTGGTGAGCTGTTTTTTGCACTCCGGAGGGTTCAGGGAAGCTCCCTAAAGCTCCGGAATGCAAAAAACTACAAAACGGACAAACCGGAAGTGCATTTTTCCGCACTGCCGGTTTGTCCGTTTTGTAGTTTTTTGCATTCCGGGGCTTCAGGGAGCTTCCCTGAACCCTCCGGAGTGCAAAAAACAGCTCACCAGCAAACCGGAAGTGCGTTTTTCCGCACTTCGGGTTTGCCCATTTCGTCGTCCCAGGCTCCGGTAAGGCCTTTGCGCGGGAGTGGGGGGCTGCGCATGCGCAGGGGGCAGCATGGGGGGGTGTTGTGCGCATGCATGGGGGGGAGGGAATGGGTGTGGGCACGCGAGCGTGCGCGAGCGCCCCCCCCCTTTTTTGGCACGCGAGCCTAAAAAGGTTCGCCACCACTGTTCTATATTATCAGACTAGCTGCTTAACCTGGATTACAGATTGGATTATATCATCCTAAAATTGGGTTTCTGTGCGCTGAGGGACTAGGACTTGCAGGTTTTATTTTATTTTTTTTATCCTTATTTTATTATTTTTATAAGTAACTCAAGGCAGCAAATATATTTAATACTTTTTCCTCTTTCTAATTTCCTCACAACAACCCTGTGAGGTAGTTGGGCTGTGAGAGAGGGACTGGCCCAAATTCACCCAGCTGGCTTTCATGTCTAATGCAGGACTAGAACTCAGTCACCCAGCGTTTGGCCCAAAGTCACCCAGCTGGCTTTCATGGCTAAGGAGGGACTTGAACTCACAGTCTCCTGGTGATTTGCCCAAACTCATCCAGCCAGCTTTCATGCCTAAAGTGAGAACAGGTTAGGAGAGATTACGCTATCATGATCAATGCATTAAAACTTTGTGGAAAATATGGGAAAAGGATAGATAGATAGATAGATGATAGATAGATAGATAGATAGATAGATAGATAGATAGATAGATAGATAGATAGATAGATAGATAGATAGATAGATAGATTATATGATAGATAGATAGATAGATAGATAGATAGATAGATAGATAGATAGATAGATAGATAGATAGATAGATAGATAGATAGATAGATAGATAGATAGATAGATAGATAGATAGATAGATAGATAGATAGATAGATAGATAGATAGATAGAATAATGGAATGGAATGGAATGGAATGGAATAGAATAGAATAGAATAGAATAGAATAGAATAGAATAGAATAGAATAGAATAGAATAGAATAGAATAGAATAGAATTCTTTATTGGCCAAGTGTGATTGGACACACAAGGAATTTGTCTTTGGTGCATATGCTCTCAGTGTATATAAAAGAAAAGATACATTTGTCAAGAATCATGAGGTACAACACTTAATGATTGTCATAGGGTACAAATAAGCAATCAGGAAACAATCAATATTAATATAAATCTTAAGGATACAAGCAACAAGTTACAGTCATACAGTCATAAGTGGGAGGAGATGGGTGATAGGAACAATGAGAAGACTAATAGCAATAGTAATGCAGCCTTAGTGAATAGTTTGACAGTGGTGAGGGAATTATTTGTTTAGCAGAGTGATGGCGTTCGGGGAAAAACTGTTCTTGTGTCTAGTTGTCTTGGTGTGCAGTGCTCTATAGCAACGTTTTGAGGGTAGGAGTTGAAGCAACTTATGTCCAGGATGCGAGGGGTCAGTAAATATTTTCACAGCCCTCTTTTTGACTCGTGCAGTATACAGGTCCTCAGTGGAAGGCAGCTTGGCAGTAATTGTTTTTTCTGCAGTCCAGACATACCAGTTTTTGTTTCATTATTGATTATTTCTTGTCATGAATAAAATAGAATAGAATAACAGAGTTAGAAGGGACCTTGTAGGTCATCTAGTCCGAGCCCCCTGTCCAAGCAGGAGACCCTATACCCGTGATGGCGAGCCTATGGCATGCATGCCACAGGTGGCGCGCGGAGCCATATCTTCTGGCACGCGAGCTGTTGCCCTAGCTCAGCTCCAGCGTGCATGTGCATGCCCACCAGCTGATTTTTGGCTCGCGCGGAGGCTCTGGGAGGGCGATTTCAGCCTCTGAAGGGCCTCCGGGGTGGCAGGGGTGAGCGTTTTCACCCTCCCCAAGAAAGCCTCTGGAGCCTGGGGAGGGCAAAAAACAGGCCTACCGGGCCCACTGGAAGTGGGGAAATGGGGCAGTGGGGGGAGTCGCGCACGCATGCATAGGGGCAGGGGTGAAATGCTCCCAGTTCGCTCTTGCCTGTCGGTCGTCGGAGAGCCAATCGCGAAGGGAGCGCGACGCTCCGCGCACCCGCCGGGACACCGCCATTTGAGTTCTTTTACCCTCTGCGCATGCACAAAGCGTTCTGTGCATGCGCAGAGGGTAAAAGAACTCAAATGGCGGTGTCCCGGCGGGTGCGCGGAGCGTCACGCTGCCTTTGCGATTGGCTCTCCGATGACCGACAGGCAAGAGCGAACCGGGAGCATTTCACTCCTGCGTAGGTGGGGTGGGGCGAGTGGGGGCTTTGAATTATGGGTGTGGGCACGCATGCACATGCGATAGTGCGCGGGCGGACTATTTCGGCACCCGAGGGAAAAAAGGTTCGCCATCACTGCCCTATACTATTCCAAAAAAATGGATGTTCAGTCCAGTCTATTCTTGAAAACCTTCAGTGATGGAGATTCTCAGGCCATCCAGTTCATGGTTATCCTAAAAGGTGTTTTTTTCAAAAGGTGACTGGACTTTTTTTTGTTTTTCCTTGAAGACGTTTCGCTTCTCATCAACAAAGCTTCTTCAGTTCAGATCAGAACTGAAGAAGCTTCTGGGATGACAAGCGAAAGGTCTTCAAGAAAAAACAATGAAAAGTCCCGTTGTCTTTTGAAAAAGCACCTTTGGGACCTCCAGTGATGGAGCACTTACAAGGCACGATTGTTCCACTGGTTGATTATTCTCACTGTCAGGAAATTTCTCCTTTAGTTCTACACTGGATCTCTCTTTAAAGATCTTCCACATGTTGCTTCTTGTCCTGCCTTCAGATGTCTAGGGAATAGGTCGACCCACTCCATGTAAATAGATACTAGTTGCCAAGCACCCAAATTTTGGTCCTGTGAACATAACAGAATAACAGAGTTGGAAGGGACCTTGGAGGTCTTCTAGTCGCACCCCCTGCTCAGGCAGGAAATCCTATACCACTTCAGACAAATAGTCATCCAATCTCTTCTTGAAGACCTCCACCTCCACAACTTCTGGAGGCAAGCTGTTCCACTGGTTGATTATTCTCACTGTCAGGAAATTTCTCCTTAGTTCTAGGTTGCTTCTCTCCTTGATTAATTTCCATCCATTGCTTCTCGTCCATTTCCATCCTTCTCTTCTTCTTCTTCTTCTTCTTCTTCTTCTTCTTCTTCTTCTTCTTCTTCTTCTTCTTCTTCTTCTTCTTCTTCTTCTTCTTCTTCTTCTTCTTCTTCTTCTTCTCCTTCTCCTTCTCCTTCTCCTTCTCCTTCTCCTTCTTTTCTCTTCTCCTTCTCTTTCTCCTTCTCCTCTCTCTCTCTTTCTCTCTCTTTCCCCACTCTCTCTTTCTCTGTCTCTGTCTCTTTCTCTGTCTGCTGTCTGTCTGTCTGTCTGTCTGACTGTCTGACTCTCTCTCTCTCTGTGTCTGTCTGTCTGTCTCTCTGACTCTGACTCTCTCTGTGTGTGTCTCTCTGTGTCTCTGTCTGTGTGTCTGTCTGTCTCTGTCTCTGTCTCTCTCTCTCTCTGTCTCTCTCTGTCTCTCTCTGTGTCTCTCTCTCTGTGTCTGTCTGTCTGTCTGTCTGTCTGTCTCTGTCTGTCTCTCTCTGTCTCTTTCTGTGTCTCTGTCTGTCTGTCTGTCTCTCTCTTTCGCTCTCTCTCTCTCTTTCTACCTCTCTCTATCTCTATCTCTGTCTCTCTGTGTGGGTCTCTGTCTGTCTGTCTCTCTCTCTCTTTCTTTTTTCTTTTCTTTTCTTCCTGCATAGGTCAACTCTTTTTATCCAGCAATCAGCTTGGAAAGAGATTGCTTAGCATACACAGAGGCTGCTGTGCTTTCTGAAAAGGGACTGACGCATTGATGATGCTCTAGATTAAGGAACACCCTGGATGGCGAATGCATGAGCATTTGGCAGCTCCAAGCCCACCGCTACGTGCAGAAATTTAGGTGAGGAGTAAAACACCGTTGGCCAAGCACCGTTAAAGGACTGTGCAAAGCTGAGAGGCCGTTGGAGTCGTGAGATTTGTCACGTTGCAAAGCTGGGGCAGAAAAAGGAGGTCTTTTTAAACAAGGCCCCCACCCAAATCCCCCAATCTGCAAAATAGGAGGAGATGACACCGTTATTTATTCCTAGGTGCAAGACAAATCCTGCAATTTCCTCTTCTTTCGCTTCTTCTGCTTTGGAGGTGATAGCTTAGTGTTCTGCCTGGGCCATATTTACAAGAGCAAAGGGAGAAAGGAAAGGGGAGAGGAGGAGGGGGGGAGGGGGAGGGGCAAGAGAAGTCAGAGGAGGAGAAGGAACAGAAGGAGAAGAAGATGGAAGGACTACTGTTTTATTATTTTTCTTTCACTTGGGTTAGAAGGGGACAGTGTCAAAATTTATGTCAATTTCACCTGGGTTTACAAACAAATAAAGAAGGTTCTATTTGCACTCGGGGTAGGAGGAGGAGGAGGGCAAGGGAAGGAGGAGGAGGATGGGAGAAAGAAGAGGAGGAGGGGAGGAGGAGGAGGAGGAGAGGAGGAAGAGGAGGAGGAGGAAGTGGAGCAGGAGGAGGAGCAGGAGAAGGGGGGAGGAGGAGGAGGGGAGGAAGAGGAGGAGGGGAGGAAGAGGAGGAGGAGGAAGTGGAGCAGGAGGAGGAGCAGGAGAAGGGGAGGAGGAGGATGGGAGGAGGAGGAGGAGGAGGAGGAGGAGGAGGAGGGGAGGAGGAGGAGGAGGAAGAGGAGGAAGTGGAGCAGGAGGAGGAGCAGGAGAAGGGGAGGAGGAGGAGGAGGATGGGAGGAAGAAGAGGAGGAGGAGGGGAGGAGGAGGGGAAGGGAAGGAGGAGGAGGATGGGAGAAAGAAGAGGAGGAGGGGAGGAAGAGGAGGAGGGGAGGAAGAGGAGGAGGAGGAAGTGGAGCAGGAGGAGGAGCAGGAGAAGGGGGGAGGAGGAGGAGGGGAGGAGGAGGAGGGGAGGAGGAGGAGGAGGAGGAGGAAGTGGAGCAGGAGGAGGAGCAGGAGAAGGGGAGGAGGAGGATGGGAGGAGGAGGAGGAGGAGGAGGAGGGGAGGAGGAGGAGGAGGAGGAGGAAGTGGAGCAGGAGGAGGAGCAGGAGAAGGGGAGGAGGAGGATGGGAGGAGGAGGAGGAGGAGGAGGAGGGGAGGAGGAGGAGGAGGAGGAAGTGGAGCAGGAGGAGGAGCAGGAGAAGGGGAGGAGGAGGAGGATGGGAGGAAGAAGAGGAGGAGGAGGGGAGGAGGAGGGGAAGGAGGAGGGGAGGAACAAATTTCCTTCCTCTTAACAATCTATGCAGTTGATGATTCAGCTCTCTAAAGAAGAAGAACATAGCAATCATAGGGCTGGAAGGGACCTTGAAGGTCTTCTAGTCCAACCCCCCTGCTCAAAGCAGGAGATCCTACACCAATCGGGTCAAATGGTTGTCCAATGTCTTCTTAAAAACTTTCAGTGTTGGAGCATTTACAACTCCTTCAGGCAAACTGTTCCATTGATTCATTGTTCATGAGCCGAGGTGGCGCAGTGGTTAGAGTGCTGCACTGCAGCCTACTTCAGCTGATTGCTAGTTCAGCAGTTCAGCTGTTCAAATCTCACCATCTGAAGGTTGACTCAGCCTTCCATCCTTCCGAGGTCGGTAAAATGAGGACCCAGATTGTTGGGGGCAATATGCTGAACTCTGTAAACCGCTTAGAGAGGGCTGTAAAGCACTATGAAGCGGTATATAAGTCTTAAGTGCTATTGCTATTCTCACTGTCAGGAAATTTCTCCTTAATTCTGGGTTGGATCTCTCTCTAATTCTCTTTAATAGCTTTATCCTCTTATGCAAAATTGTCCCAGTGAAGCTTAACTGCATCTTCTTCATGCTATTTTAATTGTGCAAATCTGACCCCGAAATCTGTGACCACCTGCGTGGACACACTCATCTCTTAATGATTAACTCCAGAACTCAAAAGTGTCCCGTCTTCCAGCAAATTCCTGCAGTTAGAACCATTAATCCGCAGAACAGCTGGCCTCCAGAAGTTGTGGGTGCTCCAACACTGGAGGATTTTAAGAAGAGACTGGACAGCCACTTGTCTGCAATGGTGTAGGGCAGTGATGGCGAAGCTGTTCGGCACCGAGTGCCCAAACAGGAATGTGCGTGCATGTGCGTGTGCCAGAGCACTGGGTTGTTTGCAGGCCGTTTTCAGGCTGTTTTTCAAGCCGTTTTCAGGCCGTTTTTCGATCTGTTTTCAGGCCGTTTTCAGGCCATTTTAAGTCTGTTTTTCAAGCCATTTTCAGGCCGTTTTTAATCTGTTTTCAGGCCATTTTTCAGGCCATTTTCTGGCCCATTTTCAGATCATTTTCTGGGGTGTTTTCAGGCCGTTTTCCAGGCCTTTTTTGGGTTCAAAATGGCCTGAAAAACAGCCTCAAAAAGGCCCAAAACCAAGCCATTTTGTGGGCCGTTTCTGGGCCTTTCTTCAGGCCAGTTTCCAGGCCATATTTCAGGCCATTTTTGGGACCGTTTTTGGGTGAAAATGGCCCAAAAAATGGCCTGGAAATGGCCTGAAAAACAACCTGAAAGTGGGCCAGAAAACAGCCTCAAAAAGGCCCAAAACCAGGCCGTTTTGGGGCCATTTTAGGCTATTTTTCAAGCTGTTTTCAGGCCATTTTTGGGTTGTTTTCAGGCCATTTTTCTATCTGTTTTCAGGCCATTTTCTGAGCCATTTTCAGATCATTTTCCGGGGTGTTTTCAGGCCATTTTCTGGACCGTTTTTGGGTTCAAAATGGCCTGAAAAGCAGCCTAAAAATGGCCCCAAAACAGCCTCAAAAAGGCCCAAAACCAAGCCATTTTCTGGGCCGTTTCTAGGCCTTTCTTGAGGCCAGTTTCCAGGCCATATTTCAGGCCATTTTTGGGACTGTTTTTGAGTGAAAATGGCCCGAAAAAATGGCCTGGAAACGGCCTGAAAAACAACCTGAAAAGGGCCCCAAAATGGCCTGAAAATGGCCGAAAAACGGCCTCGAAAATGGCCTGGAAAAAGGCCTGGAAACAGCTTGGCTTTTGGCTGTTTTCCGGCACCCACGAAAACCAGCTGGCCGGCGAGCATGTGCGCACCAAAAACCAGAGCAGCTGGCAATGGTGTGCGTACCCACAGAGAGGGCTCTATGTGCCACATGTGGCATGCGTGCCATAGGTTCGCCATCACGGGTATAGGGTTTCCTGCCTTAGCAGGGGTTTGGACTAGATGACCCCCAAGGTCCCTTCCAACTCTGCTATTCTGTTAAATCATCAATGGGGTCCTCCAAACCAGCCACTTCGATTCAGCAAACGTACAGTATCGAGGGTCACAGCAGCCAGTTAATTGATTATTTTTTTAAGCATAATTAAGTCTCACTTTTTTTTCTCAGTCCCCAGATCCCATTCATGAAATGAGAACGTAGCTGCAAGGGACAGAAAATTGGTTTTGCTTAGCCATTGAATCGACACGTTTCTCTACCGGGCAGACATGATCTGATAGGGCTCACCCGAACATTTCCACTGCGATGGTTGGTTCAAGCATCCAGCAGCCAGATATTTAGACTGGATTCGGCCCTTTGTCCAGTCCAAACTCGATTGTAGTATCTTGTCTGTAAATACGAACAGAGATAAGCAGCGATTTTATTTCATGTGGCCAGGTCAGGCAAGGCAAATCCACAGGGCAAAGACAAGGCCACAAAGCAAGGCAAGCAAAGGCAACAGTTGAAGAGACACGATCCGAAGTTCAAGACAAAAACACAGCAAGACAACAAACACACTGTTCCCAGCATCGCTTCCCTCTCTCAGCCAGCTTCTGATGCAGCCCATCAAGAGCGGCAAAGCTACCTCCTCGCGTGTAATCTGTCTGACCTCCCCTGCTCCTGCCTTTTCTCCGCCCTACCTGTTCTTGGATCAGGTGCAGAAGGCAGTTCCTCTACCTCTTCGCCGACCGACTGCAGCTGCGTGCTTTCCCTCACCTGAAGCCTCAGGGCTGCCCTGCTACAACTGTGTTTCAGCCGAATCCCTCTCAAACGGCTGCTCAGAGCCATTGACCAACTCCCCTCCAGATGTGCCTGGAACTGGTTCATCCTCCTCCGAGCTGACAGGTATCTGGGGAAGCCTCCAAAGGAGTCATATGAACCAGTGGAACAGTTATGAGCCAGTTGCCAAGCGTCTGATGTCGACCCTAAAGATGACATATGTGTAGCCATATTTTATTGTAGCCTTTGTGCGCTTTCTCTATTAGCTTTTAGGTTTGTAGTAACTGAATTTAAAAATACTTCAGGCTCGCCACTTTCTAGCTGTTGGAAGGGGGGTGTAAAGATAACGGGGAAATGTTATGTCTAAGTGGCATTCCTTTCCCGTGGGAAGAGTGAACTTGTCTGCAGCTGGTCGAAGGTAGAGTTTGGAAGACACGGAGCTGTTGGACTGAGAATTGATTGGAGGTTGTGACTCAGGGGGGCAGTTTCATACTTTTGCTTTTATTGGGTGTAATTCCGGATCCGGTTCAGAGTCGGAATTACACCAACTCCATGCCAATTTAATGTGTTCATAATAAATGGATTTGAAAAGGAAGATGGATGCCTTGGATTTTATTTTTTCGGACATGTTACTTATTTTATTTATTTTTTATTTAGAATAGAATAGAATAGAATAGAATAGAATAGAATAGAATAGAATAGAATAGAATAGAATAGAATAGAATAGAAACAGAGTTGAAAGGGACCTTGGAGGTCTTCTAGTCCAACCCCTTGCTTAGGCAGGAAACCCTACACCACTTCAGACAAATGGTTATCCAACATCTTCTTTAAATCTTCCAGTGTTGGAGCATTCACAACTTCTGGAGGCAAGCTGTTCCACTCATTAATTGTTCTAACTGTCAGGAAATTTCTCCTTAGTTCTAAGTTGCTTCTCTCCTTGATTAGTTTCCACCCATTGCTTCTTGTTCTACCTTCAGGTGCTTTGGAGAATAGTTTGACTCCCTCTTCTCTGTGGCAACCCCTGAGATATTGGAACACTGCTATCATGTCTCCCTTAGTCCTTCTTTTCATTAAACTAGACATACCCAGTTCCTGCAACTTCTTTTTATGTTTTAGCCTCCAGTCCCCTAATCATCTTTGTTGCTCTTCTCTGCACTCTTTCTAGAGTCTCAACATCCTTTTTACATCGTGGTGACCAGAACTGGATGCAGTATTCCAAGTGTGGCCTTACCAAGGCATTATAAAGTGGTATTAACACTTCACGTGATCTTGATTCTATCCCTCTGTTAATGCAGCCTAGAACTGTGTTGGTTTTTTGGCAGCTGCTGCACACTGCATGTGTAGAAGAAAAAAAAACCCAGAAAATTTTTCCAAAAAAAATTGCGAAAAAGAAAAATTGCGAAAAAAATCGGGAAAAAAGTTGCCGGCCTCCACGGACTGGCACTGACTGAACCGGTTCTGTGGTGTCATCATGACATCACCAGCGGATCACTACCAGTTCGGGTGAACCGAACCAGGAGGAGCTCACCTCTGGTGCACATGCACAGAAGCTTCTGCGCATGCGCAGAGCATTTTTTATGACGTCCGGGTGGGTGGGTGGGCGGAGCCTCCCGCTGACGCTGCTACCGGTTCTCCCGAACCGGTGTGAACCGGTAGCAACCCACCACTGGTGTAGACAGTCAGATGTTTCAACCCCCCCGAAACCCTACAATTCATCTACAGCTGGTGCTGACCGATTCTTGATCTTCCTTGGCCTTTTCCCCACCATTTCTGCTGCTCTTACAAGTTCTTTCATTTCAGCCTGATTATTATTATAATGTTTTGCAGATTATCCCCAACTGTGTCTTCCTGTTGCTGTGGCTGTTGTGTGTGCAAGGAGCCCTTTGTTCCAAACGCATTGATTGCCTTCGCTTGCTCCCAAGCGTAACCAATAAAACGAGGACAACGGCAGCACTGAATCATTTCAAAATCATAGAATAGAATGTATTAATGAAGTGGATGTGGAAGGGAAGAGAGGAAGAGGAGGGAGGGAGGAAAACCATCAGCAGGATATTACAAAAAAAGTCTCGCTCCTTTTTTATTTTTTATTTATCATATTTGTAGAGCTGACCATTTCGTAAGATCTCTTTCCTTCTTCCCTCTCCCTCTCCTCTCCTTCTTTCTTCCCCTCCCCTCTCTCGCCTTTCCTCCTCTTCCTCCCCAACCTCTCCTTGCTTCCTTCCTACTTTCCTTCCTTCCCTCTCTCTCATTCTTCTCCCTCCTTCCTTCATTCCTCACCTCCTTCATCTTCCTTCATTCCTTCATTCCTTCATTCCTTACCTCTTTAATCTTCCTTCCTCCTTCATCTCCCTCCTTTCCTTTCTCCCTTTCATCCTTCCTTCCTTCCTTCCTCCCTTCTCTCTCCTACTTTCCTTCCTTCCCTTTCTTTTCTCACCTCCTTCATCTCCCTTCATCTCCCTCTCCTTCCTTCCTTCTCTCCTACTTTCCTTCCTTCCTCTCTCTCATTCCTTCTATTTCTCTCCTTCCTTCATTCCTCATCTCCTTCATCATCCTTCCTTCCTTCCTTTCTTCCTTCCTTCCTTCCTTCATTCATTTCTCCTTTCTTCCTTCCTTCCTTCATTCATTTCTCACCTCTTTAATCTTCCTTCAGCTCCCTCCTTTCCTTTCTGCCTTTCTCCCTTTCACCCTTCCTTCCTTCCTTCTCTTTCCTATTCCTTCCTTCCCTTCCTTTCCTCACCTCCTTCATCTCCCTCTCCTTCCTTCCTTCTTTCTCTCTCCTACTTTCCTTCCTTCCCCCTCTCTCTCTCATTCCTTCTATTTCTCTCCTTCATTCCTCACCTCCTTCCTTCCTTCTTTCTCTCTCCTACTTTCCTTCCTTCCCACTCTCTCATTCCTTCTATCTCTCTCCTTCCTTCATTCCTCACCTCCTTCATCTTCCTTCCTTCCTTCCTTCATTCATTCATTCATTTCTCACCTCTTTAATCTTCCTTCAGCTCCTTCAGCTCCTCCTTTCCTTTCTGCCTTTCTCCCTCCCTTCCTTCTCTCCTACTTTCCTTCCTTCCCTTTCTTTCCTCACCTCCTTCATCTCCCTTCATCTCCTTTCTTCCTTCCTTCCTTCCTTCCTTCCTTCCTTCCTTCCTTCCTTCCTCCCTCCCTCCCTCCCCTCCCTCCCTTCCTTCTTGATATGGGGTGTATCAAGACCCCAGAACACAGAAACTTCTGCAGCTAGCCCATGTGACATACAAAAAAAATGCTTTCTTTTAAAACGCTCCGGTGACAAACCAGCAACTCCAGAGGAGCATTGGTTGCAGATTTTTCTAGTCTTATGTTGAAATCTTTCAATGCAGATTTTTCTAGTTTCCTTCTTGGAGAATAGATCTCTCTTTCTTCTTACCCAGAGAGGGAGTCCTGAAAAAAATATCCTTAAAGTCTACGGTAGCATCACCCAGGATCCACACCACTGGAGCTAAAATATTGAAGGGTACACTTCAATAAAAAGAGGAACCAAAAAGCAGGAAATGGATGTACAATCCATCATAATGCACCAAACCAACGATGCACGAAAACATAACCAGATCAAAACCGAACTAGGTCAACAGAGCCTCCCAACCGGTTCAAAAGCACAACTTGCCAAAGCACAACTCCGAAATCCGTATCCCACCAAATCTATAACCCGTTTCCCAGCACATCCATCTGCATTCAAAGGCATTGTCTGTTCATAATAGCGACTGAGGCTCTGTTGTGAGTTTTACCCACAATCTTAATTGCACATCAATCCCAATTCAAAAACACTCTCTTTGAAAATCCATTCCACAAAAATCCAATTTTAATCATTTGGCAATTAAGCAGCGGTATTTGTGCAGCTCCTATGCAAATGTTCCAAGTCTAGCATTTCATTCCGAATTCCTCCCCATCAAAGCATATACAGATAATCCTCGTCTTACGACTGCAAAAATTGCTGTTGTTAAGTGAGACCTTGATTGAGTTTTGACCCATGTCTTGCCACAGTTGTTAAGGGAATCCCTGCAGCTCATGTTAACAACCCGGTTGTTAAGTGAATTTGGCTTCTCCATTGACTTAGCAATAGCACTTTACTTATATACCGCTTCATAGTGCTTTACAGCCCTCTCTAAGCGGTTTACAGAGTTCAGCATATTGCCCCCAACAATCTGGGTCCTCATTTTACCGACCTCAGAAGGATGGAAGGCTGAGTCAACCTTGAGCTGGTGAGATTTGAACAGCTGAACTGCTGAACTAGCAGTCAGCCTGCAGTCGCAGCATTTAACCACTGCACCACTTCAGCTCCTTGTCAGAAGGTCTCAAAAGGTGATCGCAGGACTCCAGGACACTGCAACCGTCATAAATGTGAGTCAGTTGTGAAATGTCTGAATTTTGATCACAGGACCTCAGGGATGCTGCAAAGGTCATAAGTGTGAAACACAGTCATAAGTCACTTTTTTCAGTGCCATTGTGACTTTGAATAAATCAGAATAGAGCTAGAAGGGACCTTAGAGGTCTTTTAGTCCAACCGCCCGCTCAAGCAGGAGACCCTATACCATTTTAGACAAATGGTTGTCCAGACTCTTCTTAACAACCTCCAGTGATGGAGCACCCACAACTTCTGGTGGCAAGCCATTCCACGGGTTGATTATCTTCACTGTTAGGAAATTTCTCCTGAATTCCAAGTTGCTGCAAAGGTGGTAATTGTGAAAAGTGGTCATAAGTCACATGTTTCAATGCCGTTGTAACTTTGAGCGGTCACTAACTGAACTGTTGTAAGTCGAGGACTACCTGTATATCTTTATACATACTAGGGGAGACATGATAGCAGTATTCCAGTATTTGAGGGGTTGCCACAGAGAAGAGGGAGTCAAGCTATTCTCCAAAGCACCTGAGGGCAGGACAAGAAGCAATGGGTGGAAACTTAGCAAGGAGAGAAGCAACTTAGAACTGAGGAGACATTTCCTGACAGTGAGAACAATTAATCCGTGGAACAGCTTGCCTCCAGAAGTTGTGAATGCTCCAACACTGGAAGTTTTTAAGAAGAGATTGGATAACCATTTGTCTGAAATGATGTAGGGTTTCCTGCCTATGCAGGGGTTGGATTAGAAGACCTCCGAGGTACCTTCCAACTCTATTATTCTATGTTCTACCTTGCCTACTGAGACAGGGGTCGAGATGGCTGCTTCGACCTCCCCATTGAAACCCGGCCCCCTTTTCATCTGTGTCACATCTGCAATGGACGTAAAGAGGGTCAGACTTTGATTCACATATGGCAGCTGCCACTTCAATATTTTTTAACCAACCTCCCCCAGCACACACACCCCGTATTGCACCATGGATGTTGCTTTCATAAAAAGGGCTTTGTGGTGTTTTTGTTTTTCCCAGCAACCTTTGTTCATCGGGAGGCTTGCTGCCGTTCCTGGAATTCTTATAACCTGATTACTTTTCTCTCAATAAATCTTGCTAAAGAGAACTGGGTGATATTTGTGCATGGAAAGCAATCGCTTTCTACTTGAAACAGCTGTCACAGAGCGAGCCACTTGGATTTTGAGAAATAGTTCCTCCACCCTTTGACAAATAATGCTAGAAGGGTCCAGCGTACCTTGTACTTTGACTTGAAGCCCTATAAATATTCGATGAGAACCAAGAAATTCCAAAATCAATCACGCTCTAGTTTGCTCTCCTATTATTCTGAGGCATGGAGAGAAGAAAAGGAAGGAAAAGTCCCAGTTTTACTAAATGGGTTGCAAAACCCCTTAGGGGCTAAATATAAGGGGGCTAAAATTTCAAGGGGGTCAATGTCTCCATTTAAGAAATGCATTGTGTAGTAGCCCTAATTTAACTTTCAAAGAAGCTTCTCCAGATCGTCTTCTACTTGAATGCTTCTCTCTGAAGGAAAACCAAAGGGGAAAAGTCACTTTGACTGATTTGGGCTTTAAAAGCCCCAAAAATGGAGGGAGGGGGGAAGGAATGGAGGGAGGGAGGGAGGGAGGGAGGGAAGAAGGAAGGAGAGGAGAGGAGAGGAGAGGAGAGGAGAGGAGAGGAGGGAGTAGGGAGGAAGGAGAGAACGGAGGGAGGGAAGGAAGGAAGGAGGGAGGGAGGGAGGAGGGAGGGAGGAGAGAAGGGAGGGAGGGGAGGGAGGGAGGGGAGGAGGGAGGGAGGGGAGAAAGGAGGGAGGGAGGAGAGAAGGGAGGGAGGGAGGGAAGAGAGGAGAAGAGAAGAGAGGAGAGGGAGTAGGGAAGAAGGGGAGAAGGGAGGGAGAGGAGGAAGGAGGGAGGGAGGGAGGAGAGAAGGGAGGGAGGGAAGGGAGGAGAAGAGAGGAGGGAGTAGGGAGGAAGGGGAGAAAGGAGGGACTGAGTAAGGAAGGAGAGGGAGGAGGGAGGGAGGAGAGAAGGGAGGGAGGGAATGGAGGGAGGGAGGAATGGAGGGAGGGAGGAGAGGAGAGGAGAGAGTATGAAGGAAGGGGAGAAAGGAAGGAGGGAGAAGAGAAGGGAGGAGAGAAGGGAGGGACGGAATGGAGGGAGGGATGGAGGAGAGGAGAGGAGAGGAGAGGAGAGGAGAGGAGGGAGGAGGGAGGAGAGAAGGGAGGGAATGGAGGGAGGGAGGAATAGAGGGAGGGAGGAAGGAAGGAGAGGAGAGGAGAGGAGAGAGGAGGGAGGAAGGGGAGAAGGGAGAAAGGAAAGGAAAGAGGGAGGGAGGGAGGGAGGAAGGAAGGAAGGAGGGAAGGAAGGAAAGCAGCATGGAAAATTAAGCACTTTCTCTGGCTTAGGTACACTTTTCGGTAGCAAAATCATCTGAAATTCTTTTGTTTGGTTCTAGAAGAAATCGCAGATGAATACGCAATCCATCTGAAACAAATGCACAAGAATTCCAGGTATTCAGAATAACAGTTGGAAAGGACCTTGTAGGCCATCTAGTCCAACCCCCTGTGCAAAAGGAGACCCTATGCCTACACCATTTCTGACAGATGGCAGTCTGGGCTCTTCTTGAAAGCCTCCAGTGATGAAGATCCCACAACTTCCGAAGGCAACTTCTGTTCCATCGGTTGATTGTTCTCACTGTCAGAAAGTTCCTTCTTATTTCTAGGTTGAATCTCTCCTTGATCAGTTTCCATCCATTCTTCCTTGTCTGGTCTTCGGGTGCTTTGGAAAATAGCTTGACCCCCTCCTCTCTGTGGCAGCCCCTCAAATATTGGAAGACTGCTATCATGTCTCCCCTGGTCCTTCTCTGCACTAGACTAGCCATGCCCAGTTCCTGCAACCGTTCTTCATATGTTTCACCCTCCAGTCCCCTGATCATCCTGGTTGCTCTTCTCTGCACTTTTTCTAGAGTCTCAACATCTTTTTTATAGTGTGGTGACCAAAACAGAATGCAGTACTCTAGGTGTGGTCTTACTAAGGCTTTACAGAGTATTAGTAGCTCACTTGATCTTGATTATAACCCTCTGTTAATGCAACTTAGGATTGCTTTCCTGGTTGTTGTAACATTACATTTATGATTCCCACAATGGACATTTTATTGTTTGATATTTGAGGCTGTAGGGTCGATGTGTTGTATTTTATCATCTACTGTGGACTTCTTAAGTGCTATTCTGCAGCCACCGTGAGTCAAGTTTGATCTGATAGCATATAAATTCAACAGATAGGGATATAATTGAGAGAGCGAACACAACATTTATTCACTTTCCCTCATCAAATAACACTTTCCCTGTTTATGGCTAGTCCAGAAGGATTTAAGGAGATTTTTTTTTCTGCCACCCACTTTGTCTCTTGAAATGTAGATTAAGGGCGAAATAATAATAATAATAATAATAATAATAATAATAATAATAATAATAATAATAATAATAATAATAATAATAATAATAATAATAATAATAATAATAATAATAATAATAATAATAATAATAATAATAATAATAATACATATATTTATTTTATTTTATTTTATTTTATTTTATTTTATTTTATTTATTTAGTTTGTGAGATTTATATACCGCCTCACAGTGCAAGCACTCTCTAAGCGGTTTACACCAGTAAGCAATGTATATTTTATATTGCCCCCAACAATCTGGGTCCTCATTTTACCTACCTCGGAAGGATGGAAGGCTGAGTCAACCCTGAGCCGGTGAGATTTGAACCGCTGACCTGCGGATCACAGTCAGCTAAAGTGGCCTGCAGTACCTGCCTCTAACTGCTGCACCACCTCGGCTCTATATAATACATATAATACATATAATACATATAATACATATAATACATATAATACAATAATACATCACACAGTCCTAGATGCTTTGGAAGTGTTTGACTTGTGATATAGTGATACGAAATCCAGCATATAAATCTCGTTTGCTGTGTACTACTGTTTTTTGTGTATAATAATAATAATAATAATAATAATAATAATAATAATAATAATAATAATAATAACAACAACAACAACAACAACAACAACAACAACAACAACAACAACAGAATTGGAAGGGACCTTGGAGGTCTTCTAGTCCAACCCCCTGCTTAGGCAGGAAACCCTACTGCCTAAGCATGTAATGAATGATGCTACTGGAAACTTCCAAATGCATGCATAAAAAAAAAAAAGACCACTGCTGATTACATTTTTAAGGCACAGGTAGTTCTCAACTTACAACCATAATCGAGCCCAAAATTTCTGTTCCTCAGCACGATAATTGTTAAGTGAGTTTTGCCCCCATTTTACAATTTTTCTTGCCACCATTGCTAAGTGAATCCCTGTGTTTCTTAAGTTAGTACCACGGTTGTTAAGTGAATCTGGCTTCCCCATTCACTTGGCTTGTCAGAAGGTCAGAAAAGAGGATCACATGACCCCTAGACGCTGCAACAAGTCATAAATGTGAGTCAGTTGCCAAGCGTCTGGATTTTGAACACGTGACCACAGGGATGCTGCAATGGTCATATGTGTGAAAAATGGTCATAAATCACTTTTGTCAGTGCCGTTGTAACTTCGAATAAATCAAAAATAAATAGAGCTGGAAGGGACCTTGGAGGTCTTCTAGTCCAACCCCGTTCAAGCAGGAGACCCTGTACCATTTCAGATAAATGGTTGTCCAATCTCTTCTTAAAAACCTCCAGTGTTGGAGCATCCACAACTTCTGGTGGCAAGCTGTTCCACTGGTTAATTGTTCCTGCAATCAGGACATTTCTCCTAAGTTCTGGGTTGCTTCTCTCCTTGATCAGTTTCCATCCATTTTTTTTTCTTGTCCTGCCCTCTGGTGTTTTGGAAAATAAGTTGACCCCCCCCTCTCTTCTTTGTGGCAGCCCCTTAAATACTGGAATACTGCTATCATGTCACCCCTAGTCCTTCTTTTCTCTAGATTAGCCAAACCCAAATCCTGCAACCATTCTTCATATGTTTTAGTCTCCAGGCCTTTAATCCTCTTAGTTTTTTTATTTTTATTTTTATTTTATTTATTTATTTTATTTGTCAAGTACATGTTGGTAATATACATAGATATAACATTGTTTATATACATAAGATGGGTACTGATAAGCGGGAACATTAGGACAGGGACGGTAGGCACGCTGGTGCACTTATGCACGCCCCTTACTGACCTCTTAGGAATCGGGTGAGGTCGACAGTGGACAGTCTAAGGGTAAAGTTTTGGGGGTTTAGTGACGAAACCACAGAGTCAGGTAGTGTGTTCCAGGCATTTACCACTCTGTTGCTAAAGTCATATTTTCTACAGTCAAGTTTGGAGCGGTTCACTTTGAGTTTGTATCTGTTATGTGCTCGTGCATTGTTGTGGTTGAAGCTGAAGTAGTCATTGCTCTTCTCTGTACTTTTTCCAAAGTCTCAACATCTTTTTTTGTAATGTGGTGGCCAAAACTGGATGCTGTATTCCAGGTGTGGCCTTACTAAGGCTTTATAAAGTAGTACTAATACTCCATGTGATCTTGACTCTATGCCTCTGTTTATATAACCATAATTGGTGGCGCCAATTAGAGAACCTTCCTCGCACTTTATGGACCTTGCTGACTTTAATCTCTAATTGGGACCAGCAGAATCTAGTGCTCATTTAGTGGGCAGATCTTTCCTAGTTTCATATTTTTTTCCCTGTATTCTCCCATTAATAAATTTATCACCTTCTTTTGAGACACACGGAAGGAATGCTAAAATCAATTTTTTTCTGCCTTGCTGCAGGCAACAACACTGGCTTTAAGAAGCCGCAATAAACAATTTATATCCAAACAGCACATGTGGGCGGGGGGATCCTCACACAACAATCCCCCAAATGAATAGGCACTAGACTTTGAAAACAATTTATCTCTGACCTCTTGGATGTTTTGTTAGACTTTTCCGAAGGGAGAGAGATATAACCAGGCTGAAAAATATTTGATGCAGAGTGAAGGTTTGTCTTTGTAGCTGAGTTGCTTTTTTATATATTTTTTATTTAGAACACTCTTATACTGTTTGCAAGCCTCTCAGAGTCGCCTTTGCGGCATATAAATTAAATGAATAAATGTAATAATTAATTTTTTAAAAAGAGGGTCATGTAGCTGAGATTCTAAGGGAACTTAACCAGGGGCGGGTTCCTAATTTTTTTACTACCACTCTGTGGCATGGCTTATTTTGTGGGTGGGCTTGCCAGCCATGTGACCGGGTGGGCATGGGCCTCGGGCGCTTGGCATCGGCCGGAGAAGTGGGGAGGTGTTGCCCACCCGCAATGCAGCCCACCGCAGCGGGAGCAGCAAGACCACGGCAGCGGTTCTTCTAGGAGGCTCCGTCCGGCCTGAATGCTTCTCCCCATTTGATGATCCTAGGCTCCTGCCGCCCTTTCCCCCTCCCCTCAGCAGCTCGAGAAGCCTCGAACGTGCGAAAATGCCTGGGATCATCACTGCGCGTTCGTGGCTTCTCGGACTGCTGAAGGGAGGGGAATGGAGATAGCTTCTGCCGCTCATTCTTTCAGCGTCTCACACGCTCCCTCAGCCATCCTCCCCTGCTTGGACTCACTGTAGGGTAGGAAGGCAGCGCATGCGCAGTGCCGGAAGCTCGGCTTCTGGGCATGTGCAAAAGAATTTTTTTAAAAAATAAAAATAAAAAATTTAAAAATGGCAGCGCCCAGGCACCGGCAACCCGACCGCACTGCTACTGTGACATCACCAGCAGGCCGCTACCGGTGCTATAGAGTGTACCGCACTGGTAGGAACCCACCCTGAACTTAACCACAAAAGCTTGGTAGCCATTGTTAAGGAGTTATTGTGCTGTTAAGCACATACACAGCAAAATGTGTTGTAATAATGGTGTTGCAGTTTGATATGAATGCTATTTAGTCAATAAACAGAATATCCTTAGTATGTACAAAATAGTTTTTACTTGAATACTAGCAAAGTTAAATAGGAAGTCCAAGTCATTCACAGTTATTCAGTCAATGCGAAGTTTCTTCTTCTTGCCTATCTTTGTTTTAACTCACAAAGATTACAGCTATCACTTAATTCTATACTATCACAGATAGTTACTCTTCTTTTCACAGCAATTTCACACAGCCATAAAGTAATCTACTCATCAGTAAAGCAGCACAGAGAGTCTTCAATCCGGAACACACCGTCAAACACCAATCACCAACCATAAACCATCAACCACCAACCACACTGAGCATGCTCTCTTGCTTGCTTATATAGTAATCATCCACAATGCATTTAAAGCAATATACACGTAACAATGATTTGTGGCTTAATCATATATTAACACACCCAATCGTTTGAACACGGTTCTAACAGCCATGTCAAAATATAACTTATTCAAAATTCTTTGGAAATGACTCATTTCAAGCTATGCTAATACAGGGTCGGATTAACATTAAATAGCTGCATTCTAAAACGTATAATGTGTTCTGCCCACGTACGCAGATGGGGAAAGCTGACATGTTTGCAGTACGAATTTGATCAATGAATGTTAACTCTTGCCACTCTCTATGCCCATGATGGCGAACCTATGCCACGTGGGCCGGAAGTGGTACGCAGAGCCATCTCTCCGGCCATGCGAGCCATCACCCGTTGCTCTTCCGGGTTCCAGACCGCCGGTCAGCTGGTCTTCACACGCGCGGGAGTGCGGGAAACCGGAAGAGCAGCCGCCCGGTGCGCATGCATGCACCGGGAAGATGATTTTCCAGTTTAAGGTGCACGCATGTGCACCGTCCACCTGGTCTTCCGGTTTCTGGTTCGCATGTATGCGTGAAGACCAACTGGCCGGCGCGCATGTGCATGCAGGAAACAGGAAGATCATCTTCCCAGCACATGCATGCGCACCTGGCAGCTACTCTTCCGGTTTCCAGCATACGCATGCACACCGGCCAGGTGGTCTCCGTGCATGCATGCATGCCAGAAACTGGAAGACCAGGTGGCCGGTGCGCATGTGCATGCCGGAAACAGGAAGATCATCTTCCCGGCACATGCATGCGCACCTGGCAGCTACTCTTCCGGTTTCCAGCACGCACATGCACACCGGCCAGGTGGTCTCCGCGCATGCATGCATGCCAGAAACTGGAAGACCAGGTGGCCGGTGCATATGTGTGCGCTGGAAACCCACATGCCCACCGGGTGGCTGCTCTTCCAGTTTCAGGCACGCAAGCACGCACATGCACATGCTCCCGTTTCGGCACTCGGTGCTGAAAAGGTTCACCAACACTGCTCTATGCTAACCAATCAATAAAGGAGAATATTTCTAGCTCAGGATTCAAATGTGGGGTCCTTGGAGCTCTCTGAGCTGGGTTGCTTTCTTGCAGATGTTTCATTACCCAACTAGGTAACATCATCAGTGCTAGAAGGGAGTGGGGTTTGCAGGGAGGAGGAGGAGGAGGAGGAGGAGGAGGAGGAGGAGGAGGAGGAGGAGGAGGAGGAGGAGGAGGAGGAGAAGGAATGTTGGATTGAGAATAAAATCTCATAGAGTCGATGTAGGATCTTTACTTGGAATTCAGACAGTTAGAAATAAAACCGAGATTAAAAGTCTAATAGAAAATATTTATTTCAGTACAAAAACAATAAATCCTGAATAATTACATCTTTGCTAAGAAAACACGACCGTTCAGGTCAAGAGCCAAGTCAGAAGAAGATTAATGGTGGTTTAGGAATGTAGACATGCGTAGAAAGCATATCACGTGTTCTGCTTGTATTGGAAAGTACCATAATATTAGATAGGAATGCATCACCCTGCATAGACATACAACTGACAATATTCACTACGTGAAAAGGAAGACGAAGACTATGGGGTGATTAGTGCTCTCTGATCTTGGTTGTTTTCTTGCAGACATTTCATGACCTAAGTAGGCAACGTCATCAGGTCTAGAAGGGATTGGGGTTTGCAGAAAGGAGAAAGAGGAGGAGGAGGAGGAGGAGGACTGTGGGGTGCTTGGTGCTCTCTGAGCTTGGTTGTTTTCTTGCAGACATTTCATGACCCAGGTAGGCAATGTCATCAGTGCTAATAAGGAGTGGGGTTTGCTCTCAGATTATATTCTAGCAGCTTGCGGTATCAGTGTTGGTGAGAGTGATCTTGGAAGAATTGCCAAACAAGCTAAGAGAAAATGGTCCAACCAAAGAACTTCCAAGACCACTCCCACCAACACTGAAGACTGAGAAACCCCACTCCTTGCTAGGACTGATGATGTTGCCTAGTCGGGTAATGAAATGTCTGCAAGAAAGCAGCCAAGCTCAGAGAGCTCAAAGGACCCCACAGAACCAATCAATGGTTAGAATAGAATAGAATAACAGAGTTGGAAGGGACCTTGGAGGTCTTCTAGTCCAACCCCCTGCTTAGGCAGGAAAACCTACACCACTTCAGACAAATGGTTGTCCAATCTCTTCTTTAAAAACCCCAGTTTTGGAGCACCCACAACTTCTGGAAAAAAAACACCTTCTACTGATTAATTGTTCTCACTGTCAGGAAATGTCTCCTTATTTCTAGGTTGCTTCTCTCCTTGATTAGTTTCCACCCATTGCTTCTTGTTCTCCCTTCAGGTGCTTTGGAGAATAGCTTGACTCCCTCTTCTTTGTGGCAACCCCTGAGATATTGGAAGACTGCTATCATGTCATGTCATGGTTCTTCTGGTTGGTTTCCAATTGACTGGTAATGATTGCAATCTGGAAAGCTAAACCAGTCAAAGATTGTCCAGATTGGCTAGTTGGCTTTTTACTACCTGACCAGTGATTATTCCACTCAAGTCTAATCAATCAATTGTTGGCTTTGCAAATCTCCAAGAAAATCAAGGCTAAATCATATGATGAACGGGAACTAGGCTTGGGGAAGAGATGATAGCAGTATTCCAAAACCTATACAGAATACAGAATAACAGAGTTGGAAGGGACCTTGGAGGTCTTCTAGTCCAACCCCCTGCTCAGTCAGGAAACTCTATACCATTTCAGACAAATGGTTGTCTAATCTCTTCTTTAAAACCTCCATTGTTATAGCAGCATCCACAAGTTCTGGAGGCAAGCTTTTCCACCAAGTAGTTGTTCTGTCAGGAAATTTCTCCTTAGTTCTAGGTTGCTTCTCTCCTTGATTAGTTCCCATCCATTGCTTCTTGTCCTGCCTTCAAGTATTTTGTATTTGTATTATGTATTTGTTTATTTGTCAAGCATATATGATTATAAGCAAAGTATAAACAGTAAAACATGATTGAATATATATGTAATAGTACAAGCATGAATAAGAGTAAAAGAGGTATGAATATATGAGTACATTAGGACAGGAACGGTAGGCACGATTGTGCGCTTATGCACGCCCCTTACAGACCTCTAAGGAATGGGGTGAGGTCGATGGTAGATAATCCGAAGTTGAAGTTTTTGGGGTTAGGACAGTGGTTCCCAACCTGTGGTACGTGTACCACTAGTGGTACGCGAGGGCCTTCCAGGTGGTACGCGAACATTTTCGGGGTCATGAACGATTTTTAGTTAGTTATTTTTTACTTCACAAAAATGTTTACTGCCTAACACAAGATAATCTGGCAACGATTTGCAACTGTTGCCACACGCCACCCACCTGGTCCCAGCGGCCCGAGAATCCAGTTGCTGGATGCGCGGGGCCAAAAAAGGAACGGTGACTGTTCTGAACTCTCAGCAGTCGCGCAGTAGAACCCTCGCGAGAAGGTGCGCGTCGTAGCGAGCTCTCGAGCTAAGGTTAATCTCACTCTGTTATTGTTAGCACTATGTTCTCTTGACTCAAGTTACCCTTTGATATTCATTACTGCATCTCAGTGTGTATGTTACTATTTTTATTATTATTTTGTATACTTATATACTTATTATTTTCGTAGTTGGTTTGCGTGTTCTACTTGTACAATTATGGAAATAAAGTGATATCTGATCGAATTTAGTTTCTCTGGAACCAGGTGGTACATGGCGACTGTACGGACCTCCAAGTGGTACTCGATCACAAAAAGGTTGGGAACCACTGGGTTAGGAGAATAGCTTTGGAGAATAGCTTGACTCTCTCTTATTTGTGGCAACCCCTTATCAGGGGTGGGTTCTAACTTACCTCGCTGCCAGTTCACTTCCTCCCGTGCTGCGTGGCCGCACGCGTGCCGAAAAAATAAAAACAAATTCTTTTTTAAAAAAGCCAAAAACAAGATGGCGACACATGCGCAGGGCCAGAAATTTGGCTTCTGCGCATGCTCAGAAAAAAAAAACCGGAAAAAATTCCAACCCCCCCCCCAAAAAAAAGTTTCAATTTTTTTTTAAAAAAAAAGATGGTGGCGTCCACGGGCTGGCACCAACTGAACTGGTTCCCGTGACGTCGTCGTCACATCACCAGCGGGTTGCTACCAGTTCGGGCAAACCGGTCCGAACCGGAAGGAACCCACCTCTGCCCCTTATATATAGGAACGCTACTATCATGTCACTCCTGGTCCTTCTTTTCATTAAAGAATGGAGGATTGAAGGATTGTCACAGGGAAGCGGGTGTCATATTTATTCTCCACAGCACCTGAGAGAACCAATGCTTGGAAGCTGGTCAGAAGGAGATCCAATCTAGAAATAAGGAGGAATTTTCTGACAGAGAGAACAATTAATCCATAGAACAGTTTTGGCTTCAGACGTTGTGGGTGCTCCATGACTAAAGGTTTCAAGAAAGGATCGGACAACAATTTTGTCTGGGACGGTTTAAAAATCTTCTGCTTTGAACAGGGAGTTGGACTAGAAGACCTCTAAGGTCCCTTCCAGTCCTAGGATTCTATCATCTCCTTTTAACGACCCCATAATCCCTTGCGGGGTGGAATCTAGGCGACTGAATGGAGCAGAATGTTTACTGGCCGGATGCCCTTCCTGTCGCCAATGCAGAGTCATATTCAGCAGATATATTTTATTTATTTATTTATTTATTTATTTATTTATTGGTTGGTTGGTTGGTTGGTTGGTTGGTTGGTTGGTTGGTTGGTTGGTTGGTTGGTTTTTGTTTGTTTGTTTATTTGTTTATTTGTTTATTTGTGAGATTTATATACCGCCTCACAGCGCAAGCACTCTCTAAGCGGTTTACACCAGTAAGCAATGTATATATTTACATTGCCCCCAACAATCTGGGTCTTCATTTTACCTACCTCGGAAGGATAGAAGGCTGAGTCAACCTTGAGCCGGTGAGATTTGAACCGCTGACCTGCGGATCACAGTCAGCTAAAGTGGCCTGCAGTACCCGACTCTAACCGCTGCGCCACCTCGGCTCTTTATTCTCTATATTCTCATCGTGCCCAGAGACAGTGCTAGGATTCTGTGATTTTATCAATTAATGCTGTCCCTGCTGTTCATTATAAGGCACGCTATTGTTGCCTCTGAAAATATGTGTGTATACAACCACCGCTTACCCTCTGTACAAAGAGCCTGCTAATGAGTGGCTTTTGTTGCACAAGATCTGTCTGTTTCTCCTCTGTAAACACAACCCAAATCATTTTCAGATACATTAAAGAGAATTTCTGAGTGTATTGAGAAGAGACAGGCAACCAGAATAAATAAGAATTAATGGGCCCTTGAATCACTTAGGCTACCTTTCCTTAACCAGAAAGTCGACTGGAACTTGGAGACATTTTCTGAGCAGCTCTTCCTCATGATGTTTATTCTCTTTAATCTAAGTTGGTGGAAGGCTTCATTTGGACTGGGGAGAAAACGAATGATGGTGGGAGGCAGACAGAATGACAAGAAAGAGTGCAGAGAAGAGCAACAAAGATGATTAGTGGGCTGGAGGCTAAACTTGTGGACTTCAACTCCCGGAATTCCACAGCCAGCAAAGCTAACAAAGCTGGCTGTGGAATTCTGGGAGTTGAAGTCCACAAGTCTTAAAGTTGCCAAGGTTGGAGACCTCTGGCTCTAAAACAATAATAAAGCAGTCTTAAAAATAAGTCTAATAATTTGAACATTCTACAGACATTTATAGTTATTCACTTACCCCCTTGCATCCTTGTATCCAGTTCAGCAGAAAATAAAAATCTGCATGTCTCTCCCAGCTATTTGCCTCTTTGCAGTTTCAGTTTCAGTTTCATTTTAGCACGTGGCAAATCAGCTGTAGGTCGGGAATCTGCTAATGACTTTAATTTAATTTAATTTAATAGACGTTCTTATAGGCCGCCCAATCCCGTGGGACTCAGGGCGGCGTACAACAGAATAAGAAGCGTACAATAAAAACAATTATCATAATTTAAAATTAAAAGGCATAGTTAAAACAATTATAAAAACAACATTCAAGGGGGGAATCTGATCTTCCTATTCACCCCGCCTGCCGGAAGAGCCAAGTTTTTATGGCTTTACGGAAGGCCAGCAGGGTGGGGATAGTCCGGATCTCTGGTGGGAGTTGGTTCCAGAGGGACGGGGCTCCCACAGAGAAGGCCCTCCCCCGTGGCCCCACCAACCGACATTGTTTGGCCGATGGGACCCGGAGGAGGCCCTCTCTATGGGACCTAACCGGTCGTAGGGAGGTATGTGGTAGGATGCGGTCCCGAAGGTAACCTGGCCCTGAGCCATGTAGGGCTTTAAAGGTAACGACCAACACCTTAAATTGCGACCGGAGACTAATTGGCAGCCAATGCAGCTGGCGAAGAATAGGTGTTACGTGGGTGTATCTCGGTACACCCACTACAGCTCGCGCAGCTGCATTCTGTACCAGTTGAAGTCTCCGGATGCTCTTTGAGGGTAGCCCCATGTAGAGCGCGTTACAGTAGTCTAGCCGTGAGGTGACAAGGGCATGAGTGACTGTGAGCAAAGCCTCCCTCTCCAAGTAAGGTCGCAATTGGTGCACAAGACGAATCTGTGCAAAGGTCCCCCTAGCCACAGCTAAAAGATGTTGCTCCAATTTTAGCTGTGGATCTAGGAGGACACCCAAATTGCGGACCTGTTCCGAGGGAGTCAATTTTTCTCCCCCGAGAACCAGGGAGGGACAGTCGACATAATCCTTGGGAGGCAAAATCCAGAGCCACTCAGTCTTGTCTGGGTTGAGCCTGAGTCTGTTCACTCCCATCCAGACCCTCACATCGTCCAGGCAGCGGCACATTACATCAACTGCTTCATTGAACTGACACGGGGTGGAGATGTACAACTGGGTATCGTCAGCATACTGCTGATACCTCACCCCGTGTCGTCGGATGATCTCACCCAGCGGTTTCATGTAAATGTTAAACAGGATGGGCGAGAGGACCGAACCCTGTGGCACCCCGCAAACCAGGGGCCTAGGGGCCGACCTCTGCCCTCCTGTCAACACCGACTGCGTCCTGTCAGAGAGGTAGGAGGAGAACCACCGTAAAACAGTGCCTCCCACTCCCACCTCCCCAAGACGACGCAGAAGGATACCATGGTCGATGGTATCGAAAGCCGCTGAGAGGTCAAGTAACACCAGGATGGAGGAATGACCCCCATCCCGTGCTCGCCAGAGATCATCCATCAGTGCGACCAAAGCAGTCTCCGTACTGTAGCCGCGCCTGAAACCCGATTGAAAGGGATCCAGATAATCAGTATCCTCCAATAGCCGCAGGAGTTGGAGCGACACCACTTTCTCTACAACTTTACCCAAGAAGGGTAAGTTGGAGACTGGACGGAAGTTCTTTAAATCCGCTGGGTCCAGGGAAGGCTTCTTGAGGAGGGGCCTCACCACCGCAGCTTTTAAGGGCTGTGGGACGGACCCCTCTCTCAAAGATGCGATCACAACAGCCTGGAGCCAGCCGCGTGTCACCTCCCTGCTGGCCGAAACCAGCCAGGAGGGACACGGGTCCAATAAACAAGTGGAGGCGCTCATCGCTCCTATGGCCTTGTCCACATCCTCAGGAGTGATAGGCTCAAACTCCTCCCAAATAACAGGACTAAGACTCGCCCCTGTCATCTCGGCCTGCCCTGTCCAAATGGAGTCCAGGTCTGTCCGAATCTGAGTGATTTTATCCGCCAGGAACTGGGAAAATTCCTCAGCTCTACCCTGCAAGGGTTCTTCGCCCCCCCCCTTTGCGAGGAGGGAGCGCGTCACCCTAAACAGGGCGGCTGGGCGGGAGTCGGCGGACGCAATAAGGGCGGAAAAATGCGCACATTTTGCCGCCCGTATCGCCACTAAGTAAGACTTAATGCAAGTTCTTAAAAGTGTCCGGTCAGACTCAGCTTTACTGGCTCTCCATCGTCGCTCTAGGCGTCTCTTTAGGCGCTTCATCTCCCGGAGCTCCTCAGTAAACCAAGGAGCCCTCCGGGATCCGCTGCCACGGAGAGGCCGCAAAGGCGCAATCCGATCTAAAGCCCCTGTTGCCGCCTGATTCCAGGCAGTCACTAGAGCCTCAGATGAATCGTGTACCAGGGAGTCCGGTATTTCCCCAAGTTCCCTCTGAAATCCTTCGGATTCCATTAGGCGCCTGGGGCGGAACCACTTAATCGGTCCCGCCTCCTTGCGGTGGAGGAGTGGCGCCATGAAATCCAACCTCAGAAGGAAATGATCTGACCACGACAAGGGTACTGTGACTAAACCCCTCAGCCTCAGATCATCTCTCCACTGCCCCGAGAGAAACACAAGGTCAAGCGTGTGACCTCCCTCATGAGTCGGACCCTGAACTACTTGGGTCAGGTCCATGGTTGTCATGGAAGCCATGAACTCCTGGACTGCCTCTGAGGTTTCACCGGGCGATGGCAGGTTGAAGTCCCCCAGCACCATCAACCTGGGGAACTCAATCGCCAGCCCTGCTACCGCCTCGAGCAGAACAGGCAGGGCCTTTGCAACGCAGCTAGGAGGCAAGTACGTTAGCAGAAGGCCCACCTGAACCCCTAAGTCCAGCTTCAGAAGGAGCGTCTCACACCCAACAATCTCCGGGGCAGGGCTCCTTCGAGGATTTAGGTTCTGGCGAGCTATAATTGCCACTCCTCCACCCCTTCCCTGGGGTCGCGGCTGATGCTGAACTGAGAACCCGTCCGGGCACATCTCGGAGAGGGGAACCCCCCCCTCCTGGCCTAGCCAGGTCTCAGTAATACATGCCAGGTCCGCCCCCTCTTCCAGGATTAAATCCCGTACAAGGGGGGCCTTGTTAGTAATCGACCTGGCATTCAACAGCAGCAGCTTGAGCCCAGGGCCCTGACATCCCTGGTTACCAGGTACTCGGGCTGAGCTAGATGGAACCAAACCAGAGGGGCCAGAACAAGGAATCGCTTGAAGATAGCGAATTCTCGTTCCCCGAGAGCGGCCTACCCCCCTGCTCCCGCCATACCTACCTCGACTTGCTTGGCTTTAAAGGCTCTTCCCTGTTTGCTGCAAACAGGTAAATTGCTGGAAGACAGAGGCCAAAGGGTGGGTGGGGCTACATTCGGTGTATAAGACGCACCCAAGTTTTCACCCTCTTTTTGGGGGTAAAAAGGTGCGTCTTATACTCCAAAAAATACTGCATGCGACACAATTCCAATTGTGAATTCTTGCCTTAAAGGCTGAACCTTGCAAACAACAAATTAATTTCTTTATCTGATGCAGTTTAGTATATCTATTGTATTTTCCAATAATAAGTGATAAATAGCAAGAGCGGATTGAACGTCACCGATTCCTGCCTTCCGCCCTTTGAGAAAATGCTGGACGGTTAACAACTTTTTCTTACAAGGAGCAGATCAGACAAACCAATTGTAGTTGACTTTTTTTTCCCCCTCCATGGTTTCGTCTTTTTAATAATTCCAGAGAGAGGCGAAAGACGTATGCCAGGCCTGGGGAATGAAGGAATCCTTCATCTGATGAACCCAAAACCTGCTCACCTTTAACTCTGATATTTTCAAAAATTCCCTTGTTAGATTTTGCTTCTTTCTCTCCACCCCAGTTTCTTTTACTGATGTCAAAACAGAAAACCACATATCTACGAATACTTCTGAAAGAGAGATAAGGTTAAATTTGTCACGAATGCATGCCTTGCTCTCCCCTCAGAGAGGGGGGAGGGGGAGAGGGAGGGAGGAGGGAGGGAGAGGGGAAGAGAGGGGGAGGGAGAGGGAGAGAGGGAGGGGGAGGGAGGGGGAGGGAGGGAGAAGGAGAGGGGGAGGGGAGGGGGGAGGTTTTGGGGTTTGGTGACGAAACCACAATGTCAGGTAGTGAGTTCCAGGCATTAACCACTCTGTTGCTAAAGTCGTATTTTCTACAGTCAAGTTTGGAGCGGTTCACTTTGAGTTTGTATCTGTTGTGTGCTCATGTATTGTTGTGGTTGAAGCTGAAGTAGTCATTGACAGGAAGGACGTTGTAGCAGATAATTTTATGAGCTACGCTTAGGCTGTGCCGAAGGCGACGTAGTTCTAACCTTTCTAAGCTCAGGATTTCAAGTCTGGTTGCATAAGGTATTCTGTTGCGAGGAGGGGAGGGGAGGACTTTTCAAAGATTATGCTTAGTGGTTCAGCTATGGCTGTGGAGACCTTTTTTAGGAAGTATGCACATAGTCCATCAGGTCCATTCTTAAACAAATTAAGTCTAAACAATTAAACAACTGCAGAAGATTCCAGCGTTGGTGGCAGTTTGCAGCTTTTCTGCAGCTGATTTATATACAGTATTAAAAAAAAAGACCTATTGACTTCACCTTTCTGACCTCTGGCCCATAAATTATTTTTGAAGAAGAAGAAGCCGTCTGGCAGAAAGATGCATTCATAATTGGTCCCTCCTGTTGCACTCGCCAGAATCCTACCCAAAATACAGCCCTCCCCTCAGTCATTCCTCAAAACAAATAATTTTCCAATTCTGACTGGAAAAGAAATAGCCAGCTTTAAAATGCTTAGGGCAGACAATCGGTTCTGCTTGTTAATTCATCACGATCAGATCGTTCTTGCCTTTAATTGGCTGCAAAAAAACCAAAACAAATAAGCTACCAGCAACAGGCAGAAAATAAATCTTGTCTTGTCAGGGCCACAAATATACATACATAAATACTGTACATACATACATACATACACACACACACACACATACAATACATACATACATATACATTTGCATATACATGTACATATACATATACAACATATACATATACATATACATACACATACACATATACGTGTGTGTGTGTGTGTGTGTGTGTGTGTGTGTGTGTGTGGGCTTGCGCTGTTTGATGACAATTCCGTCATCAGGTCTAGAAGAAAAAAGGTGGTCCCTATTTTTCTACTTGCATTTTTTACGTGCTTTCGAACTGCTAGGTTGGCAGAAGCTGGGACAAGTAATGGGAGCTCACTCCGTTACGCGGTGCTTAGGGATTCGAACTGCCGACCTTTCTGATCGACAAGCTCAGCATGCTAGCCACTGAGCCACCGTGTCCTATACATACATACATACATACATACATACATACATACATACATACATACCAGGGGTGGGTTCCACTTACCTTTGCCGACCAGTTCGCATGGCGACGTTTCACGTGCGCGGTCTCGCTCCACTCATGCACGCACGCACATTCCCTCCATGCAGTTTCACTTCTGCGCATACTCAGTAGCAGGATTCAGCCCGAAACACAGCTGAGGAGCTGATCAGCTGTGCTTCGGGCGAAGAAATAAAGGTGAGTATTAACCCGGGGGCGGGCGGGCTCTTTTTTAAGCCGCGGAAAAATTCACCAAAAATTCCCAAAAAAAGATGGCAGCACCCATGGACTGGCACCGACCGAACCGGATCCGTGACGCCATCGTTGCATCACCAGCAGGCCAAACCGGGAGGAACCCACCCCTGATACATACATACACACACACACACACACACACACACACACACACACACACACACACACACACACACATATATATATATATAGTCTTTGACTCATAACAGTTCATTTAGTGACCATTCGAAGTTACAATGGCACAAAAAAAATGAAAGGTTTTCCACACTTATGACCGTTGCAGCATCCCCAGGGTCACGTGATTGAAATTCAGACGTTCGGCAACTGACTCATATTTACGATGGTTGCAGTGTAGCCAGGGTCATGTGACCTTCTGACCAGCAAAGCCAGTGGAGAAGCCAGGTTCACTTAACAACCGTATTACCATCTTAACGACGGCAGGGATTCACTCCACCCCTTGCGGCCAGGTAGTAAAACGAGGCAAAAACTCAATTGACAACTGTCTCGCTTAGCAACAGAAATTCTGGGCTCAATTGTGGTCGTAAATGGAGGGCCACCTGCTAGAAACATGGAGTGTGTGTGTGTGTGTGTGTGTGTGTGTGAGGGAGGGAGGGAGCGAGGGAGGGAGGGGCAATTGAAAGAACATTTGGCTGTTTCCACCAGCCAGAGAATTAAAAAGCCGTGTGAAGCTAATCTGGCTTCTTTTTTCATAGCCACTGATCTGAAAGCAACAAGGTGGGTGAGCCACAAATGTTTTCGCCCACGGAGAACGGAATGGCCGGGCCACACTCTTTGCAAAGCTGCAGCACTTAGAGAAGGGGAAAACAAAAAAGATTTGCTGCAGTTTCGCAGTCCCTGTGCCGCAGCTTCTTCTCAATTCATTCAGCTCCGAGATCTTGCTGACGTCAGAGCAAATTTTAAATTGCTGTATAAAACACACACACACACACACACACACACACACACACACACACACACACACACACACAAACACACATACGGGGGAAAGATGTTTGGATTGGAGCTTTGATTGGGTTGCCACAAAGAAGAGGGGGGGTCAAATCTATTCTCCAAAGCACCAGAAGGCAGGATAAGAAACAATGGATGGAAACTACTCAAGAAGAGAAGCAATCTGGAATTAAGAAGAAACTTCCTAACAGCGAGGACAATTAACAGGACTGTGCTGTCCTGTTCTCTCTCTCTCTCTCTCTCTCTCTCTCTCTCACACACACACACACACACACACACACACACACACACACACACACACACACGTAACTGTGGTTTAGTGGATTTATTAATATTCTCCCGTAACTCCCTTCACCAAAAACCCAGAACTGTCCCAATTAAGTCCAGCCACAAGCAGACCGATGCTAGTCCGCAGAGCAATGGCCAATGAGTCCACAAGGCACTTGAAAGTTTCCCAATTAAAACAAAACCCACCAGGCAAAATTATTTATTTATTTTATTTATTTATTTGTCAAGTACATGTTGGTAATATACAAAGATAAAACATTGTTTATATACATAAGATGGGTACTGATAAGCGGGAACATTAGGACAGGGACGGTAGGCACGCTGGTGCACTTATGCACGCCCCTTACTGACCTCTTAGGAATCGGGTGAGGTCAACAGTGGACAGTCTAAGGGTAAAGTTTTGGGGGTTTTAAATCCACAACACAAGAGGTCCAGAGTTCATAAGGCACGATCCAAATCAAGGCATAATCCAAGTCAAGGCACGGTGTCAATCCAAAGCAAGGCAGGAATCACAATGACCAGGAAACACACAGCTAGTCAATGAACATGTTGTTCCGAGCATCGCCTCCATCTGTCTGCTGTGCTAAATAGCCTGCTTCTGATGCAGCCCATCAAGAAGGACGAGGCTGCCTCCTCGCGAGTAATCTAGCTGACCTCCTCGGCTCCTGCCTTTTCTCTGCCCTACTTGTCCTTGGATCAGTTGCAGCAGGCAGTTCCCCTTCCTCATCGCTGACTGACTGCAGCTGCCTGCTTTCCCTCACCTGAAGCCTCAGGGATGCCCTGCTGCACCTGTGCTCCAGCCAAATCCCTCTCAGATGGCTGCTTGGAGCCATTGACCAACTCCTCTCCAGACCTGCATGGGACTGGTTCATCTTCCTCCGAGCTGACATCTAGAGAGGTATCAGGAGAAGCATCCGGGGGAGTCATCACAGAAGTTGCCTTCAGAAGTTGTGTGTGCTCCATCACTGGAGGCTTTCAAGAGACTGGACAGCCATTTGTCTGGAATGGTATAGGGCTATGATGGCGAACCTATGGCATGCGTGTCAGAGGTGGCATGCAGCGCCCTCTCTGTGGGCACACGAGCCAATGCCCCAATTTAGTCCACCACGCATGCACGCATGCCTCCCGCTGGCCAGCTGGTCTTTGGGTCTCTGCCGCACATGTGCAAGGGGCGGGGCATGTGCATATGTGGGGGCATGTGGGGGCGCATGCATGCATGGCAAGTGGGGTGCATGTGGGGCACGCACACATGCACACATGCATGGGGCACAGGGTGCATGCAGGGACATATGTGCATGTGTGGGGGCGGGGCACATGCTGGGGCATGCACACATGTAGGGGAAGGCGCATGCGGCGGGCCACACATGCATGCGTGGGGGCAGGGTGCATGCAGGTGGAAGAGCGCATGCAGGGGCATGTGCATGCATGGTGGCGTGTGCATGCGCAGGGGCGGGGTGCATGTGGGGGCAGCATGCTCATGCATGGGCAGCAGGGCACATGCACGGGGCCGCACATGCATTGCATTTGGGGGTTCGGGTGTGTGATTGGGTTGATTCTGAGAGGTATTCAAAAGACAGACGAGATGTCAAAAATAGTGTCTGGAAAGACAATTCTACCTATGAACTGGCAATCCTAAAAATGCAACCACTTTTGTCAGATCAGAGAATATGGCCTTCATTTTTATAGTACAGGTAGTCCTCAACTGAGAACCTGTCAAGGTCCGGACTGACGAACCCAGCCAAGCAAGCACTGTTGAGACGATCCAATCTCTTCATGCAAAATTTTATTAAGTACATCATTTCGGCACAGAATGTGTTCTGACCTAGGCTTCACCAAATCACGAAACAGACTCCTTGTCCCGAAAAAAACCCTTTTTTATTTGGCTAATATGAATTCCTAGCATTCACAGTCAGCAAAGTCCCGGCAAACAGTCTTTCAAGGGTGAATTGCAACCACAGACCTTATCAGTCTTTGGATAGCTGCCAGGCCGAGAGCTTCCAGGCACAATAGTTGTACAAGGAAATACTTGGCAAGGAGTCTTTCAAATAAGCAAATCTTCCCACTAATAATACGAACTAATTGCCTCCTGCAAACACCACTCCCCTTTCGCTCCTATTTATTCCCTATGATAGGGGCCATTCAGCATCCCCTTGTGCCTTTACTCGCGAGTCGACCCCTGTTCCTTAATTGTTCCCTTCTCCTGACAGCTCTGTGCATGCGCACATCAGGAACAGGCTCCAGCTGTTCTTCAGCCCCACTTATCTCTGACTCCAAAGGTAGCTGATAACTGTCGGAGGGCCCTGGCCCCATCTCTGCCTCTAACGCAGAGCACTCATCAGAGCCTTCCCAGACTCCAGGACTGGCCCATGTTCCTCCCCAACCTCCTCATTGTCTGAGTCTGCCGCCAGCTCCGCTTGCTGCTGGCGGGCCACAACAGAATGAAAGCAAAACCAGCTCTGGGTAATTCCCGGGCAATTCAATATAATTAAAGTATAGAAGGCTCCCTCCCCCCCACCCATTAATGCAGGTCACATTGTCAAATTAGATGTCCAGGTGTTGTTATGAGAAAATCTCCACAACTCTGGCAGACACCTGCTGAAACGATCTTGGTTCCCATGGGACAGTTTCTTGTTATCGTCTGGAATAAACATTCCAATCTCTCTGTCCCTTCCCCCCACATTTGTTAGCAAGCTGTGAAGCAGTAAAAGTGAAAGCAGCCTGAATACACTTCGAAGCTTGACCGAACCATTCATTTAGTGACTATTCAAAGTTACAAAGGCACTGTGTCGTAAACAGGAGACAGGTGGTGTCGTACCCCTTCCCCCCTGTGTTGAGAGACGGCTGCTCAATCTTAATGTAGATGATGTTCGTCCATCGTATTCGAAGAGGACCTTGACATCTATCAATTGGGGGGGATGTCAAGACTTGCGCGTGAATTGGATTAAAGTGAGGGAGAGGTGCGCATAGTCAGCCTCACTCTCTCTTCCCAGATTCCATCTTGCTCCAAATAGCAGGATAAGAGTCGAGACAGTTGGAGATGGGCTGGGCGTAGTGGTTGACCAGGCCGTCTTTCGTGTCTTAGTGTACCACATCGCTTGCAGAGACCGCCTTCATGACCGTTGTCCTATTCTAGTAGGTTTCATCCGCTCAGTCCGCCGGAATCTGTCTTCACATGCTCAGGATAGACAAGTCCCTATCTCACCAAAGGTCGATGACCCAACGGCTACTCTCAACCTGGTTTGGCCAGCCTGTCGAAGCTGTTGCCCGGGGTGTGGCTGCTGCGCATGCTACAGCTGCTAGGAGCCACAGGTGAGAGCTGAGTGACAGCTGAGTAATGTAGATAGCCTCTTTGTAGATCCCTCCAACAGAGGAGGAGGGATACGACACCACCTGCTTCCTGCTAACACAGCCCTTTCAGCAGTTCCAAGGAGGTTTCACACCCATTTGCACTATTCAGGTGACCCTGAGGGCACAGTTAAACCTCCAAGTGGCCTCAACGACTCTTAGAGAGAGCACTAACAACCAGAGGACTGCAAGGAATATAAATCCTTCCATCCTCCACCATTCAGTCAGAACGGAAGAAGCTCCTTGGATGAGAAGCAAAATGTCTTCAAGGAAAAGCAAAGTCCAGTTGCCTATTGAAAAAAGCACCTTTGGGACATGCAGATTAGCAGTTATTTCCTTCCGATTTCTTTGAGATTTCTCTTGCTCTTGCTGTGGATTAACACCCTAGCTGTCTTTTTCTTTTGCAACATTATTAAAATGACTCCCTAATAAGCGTGCAAAAAGAAAAAAGAAAAAAGATGGACATTCTGCTAATGTTGTAATAAAATCCCTTTATTATTAAACTGCTAAGCCAGATCTCAGCTATCCTATTATCTCTTCCCCGATGTTCATATTTTAATCTGAAAAACAAATGTCGAAGAAATGGAAATTCTGGTTTCCCAATTGTGGTCGTAAGTTTGAGGACTACCCAGCCTGCAATTTGAAGCTGCCCTCCGTTCCATAATGGACCGCTTTCAAACCCCTGGCAGATCTATTTGCAGAGACAGGAACAGCTATTTGTCCAGAATGGTGTACAGGTAGTCCTCTTCTTACGACCACAATTCGAGCCCGAAATTTCCATTGCTAAGCGAGACAGTCGTTAAGTGAGTTTTGCCCCGTTTTAAGACCTTTCTTGCCACAGCTGTTAGGTGGATCCCTGCCCTTGTTAAATGAATAAAGCCATTGTTAAGTGAATCCGGCTTTCCCACTGGCTTGGTTTGTGAGAAGATCTCAAAAAGGGGATCACGGGACGCTGCAACCGTCATAAATGTGAGTCAGGTG
>JALIGW010000054.1:2426560-2431560 GCA_023053685.1 Diadophis punctatus similis | reverse complement strand
TCTATCTATCTATCTATCTATCTATCTATCTATCATCTACCCTATCTATCTATCTATCTATCTATCTATCTATCTATCTATCTATCTATCTATCTATCTATCTATCTATCTATCTATCTATCTATCTATCTATCTCTATCTATCTATCTATCTATCTATCTATCTATCTATCTATCTATCCATCATCTACTCTATCTATCTATCTATCTATCTATCTATCTATCTATCTATCTATCTATCTATCTATCTATCTATCTATCTATCTATCTATCAATCATCTACTCTATCTATCTATCTATCTATCTATCTATCTATCTATCTATCTATCTATCTATCTATCTATCTATCTATCAATCTATCATCTACCCTATCTATCTATCTATCTATCTATCTATCTATCTATCTATCTATCTATCTATCTATCTATCTATCTATCTATCTATCTATCTATCTATCTATCTATCTATCTATCTATCTATCTATCATCTACCCTATCTATCTATCTATCTATCTATCTATCTATCTATCTATCTATCTATCTATCTATCATCTATCTATCTATCTATCTATCTATCTAGCTAGCTAGCTAGCTATCTATCTATCTATCTATCTATCTATCATCTATCTATCTATCTATCTATCTATCTATCTATCTATCTATCTATCTATCTATCTATCTATCTATCTATCTACCCTATCTATCTACCCTATCTATCTATCTATCTATCTATCTATCTATCTATCTATCTATCTATCTATCTATCTATCTATCTATCTATCTATCTATCTATCTCTATCATCTACCCTATCTATCTATCTATCTATCTATCTATCTATCTATCTATCTATCTATCTATCATCTATCTATCTATCTATCTATCTATCTATCTATCTATCTATCTATCTATCTATCTATCTATCTATCTATCTATCATCTACCCTATCTATCTATCTATCTATCTATCTATCTATCTATCTATCTATCTATCTATCTATCTATCTATCTATCTATCATCTACCCTATCTATCTATCTATCTATCTATCTATCTATCTATCTATCTATCTATCTATCTATCTATCTATCTATCTATCTATCTATCTATCTATCTATCATCTATCTATCTATCTATCTATCTATACGGCCTTGACAGATTTCAGAAATGAAGCAAGGCAGAATCTGCAGCTTTGAAAATAACATCTCAAAAGAAGTGGAAAAGCACCGGAAGTTTTCAAGAACAGATTGGACAGCCAGGGGCCCAGAATAGCACAGGTAGTCCTCATCTTACAACCATTCATTTAATGACCGAAGTTACAACAGCACTGAAAAAAGTGACTTGACCATTTTTCACACTTATGACGAGGCAGAAACTTTAGACAGAACATCAGAAGGGAACAAAGAATATTATCTATCTATCTATCTATCTATCTATCTATCTATCTATCTATCTATCTATCTATCTATCTATCTATCTATCTATCTATCTATCTATCTATCATCTACCCTATCTATCTATCTATCTATCTATCTATCTATCTATCTATCTATCTATCTATCTATCTATCTATCTATCTATCTATCTATCTATCTATCTATCTATCTATCATCTACCCTATCTATCTATCTATCTATCTATCTATCTATCTATCTATCTATCTATCTATCTATCTATCATCTACCCTATCTATCTATCTATCTATCTATCTATCTATCTATCTATCTATCTATCTATCTATCTATCTATCTATCTATCTATCTATCTATCTATCTACCCTATCTATCTATCTATCTATCTATCTATCTATCTATCTATCTATCTATCTATCTATCTATCTATCTATCTATCATCTACCCTATCTATCTATCTATCTATCTATCTATCTATCTATCTATCTATCTATCTATCTATCTATCTATCTATCTATCTCTATCTATCTATCTATCTATCTATCTATCTATCTATCTATCTATCTATCTATCTATCTATCTATCATCTACCCTATCTATCTATCTATCTATCTATCTATCTATCTATCTATCTATCTATCTATCTATCTATCTATCTATCTATCTATCTATCTATCTATCTATCTATCATCTACCCTATCTATCTATCTATCTATCTATCTATCTATCTATCTATCTATCTATCTATCTATCTATCTATCTATCTATCTATCATCTACCCTATCTATCTATCTATCTATCTATCTATCTATCTATCTATCTATCTATCTATCTATCTATCTATCATCTATCTATCTATCTATCTATCTATCTATACGGCCTTGACAGATTTCAGAAATGAAGCAAGGCAGAATCTGCAGCTTTGAAAATAACATCTCAAAAGAAGTGGAAAAGCACCGGAAGTTTTCAAGAACAGATTGGACAGCCAGGGGCCCAGAATAGCACAGGTAGTCCTCATCTTACAACCATTCATTTAATGACCGAAGTTACAACAGCACTGAAAAAAGTGACTTGACCATTTTTCACACTTATGACGAGGCAGAAACTTTAGACAGAACATCAGAAGGGAACAAAGAATATTATCTATCTATCTATCTATCTATCTATCTATCTATCTATCTATCTATCTATCTATCTATCTATCTATCTATCATCTACCCTATCTATCTATCTATCTATCTATCTATCTATCTATCTATCTATCTATCTATCTATCTATCTATCTATCTACCATCTATCTATCCATCTATCTATCTATCTATCTATCTATCTATCTATCTATCTATCTATCATCTACCCTATCTATCTATCTATCTATCTATCTATCTATCTATCTATCTATCTATCTATCTATCTATCTATCTATCTATCTATCTATCTATCTATCATCTACCCTATCTATCTATCTATCTATCTATCTATCTATCTATCTATCTATCTATCTATCTATCTATCTATCTATCTACCCTATCTATCTATCTATCTATCTATCTATCTATCTATCTATCTATCTATCTATCTATCTATCTATCTATCTATCTATCTATCATCTACCCTATCTATCTATCTATCTATCTATCTATCTATCTATCTATCTATCTATCTATCTATCTATCTATCTATCTATCTATCTATCATCTACCCTATCTATCTATCTATCTATCTATCTATCTATCTATCTATCTATCTATCTATCTATCTATCTATCTATCTATCTATCTATCATCTACCCTATCTATCTATCTATCTATCTATCTATCTATCTATCTATCTATCTATCTATCTATCTATCTATCTATCTATCTATCTATCTATCTATCATCTACCCTATCTATCTATCTATCTATCTATCTATCTATCTATCTATCTATCTATCTATCTATCTATCTCTATCTATCTATCTATCTATCTATCTATCTATCTATCTATCTATCTATCTATCTATCTATCTATCTATCTATCTATCTATCTATCATCTACCCTATCTATCTATCTATCTTTCTATCTATCTATCTATCTATCTATCTATCTATCTATCTATCTATCTATCTATCTATCTATCATCTACCCTATCTATCTATCTATCTATCTATCTATCTATCTATCTATCTATCTATCTATCTATCTATCTATCTATCTATCTATCTATCTATCTATCTATCTATCTATCATCTACCCTATCTATCTATCTATCTATCTATCTATCTATCTATCTATCTATCTATCTATCTATCTATCTATCTATCTATCTATCTATCTATCTATCTATCTATCTATCTATACGGCCTTGACAGATTTCAGAAATGAAGCAAGGCAGAATCTGCAGCTTTGAAAATAACATCTCAAAAGAAGTGGAAAAGCACCGGAAGTTGTCAAGAACAGATTGGACAGCCAGGGGCCCAGAATAGCACAGGTAGTCCTCATCTTACAACCATTCATTTAATGACCGAAGTTACAACAGCACTGAAAAAAGTGACTTGACCATTTTTCACACTTATGACGAGGCAGAAACTTTAGACAGAACATCAGAAGGGAACAAAGAATATTATCTATCTATCTATCTATCTATCTATCTATCTATCTATCTATCTATCTATCTATCTATCTATCTATCTATCTATCTATCTATCTATCTATCTATCTATCATCTACCCTATCTATCTATCTATCTATCTATCTATCTATCTATCTATCTATCTATCTATCTATCTATCTATCTATCTATCTATCTATCATCTACCCTATCTATCTATCTATCTATCTATCTATCTATCTATCTATCTATCTATCTATCTATCTATCATCTACCCTATCTATCTATCTATCTATCTATCTATCTATCTATCTATCTATCTATCTATCTATCTATCTATCTATCTATCTATCTATCTATCTATCTATCTATCTATCTATCATCTACCCTATCTATCTATCTATCTATCTATCTATCTATCTATCTATCTATCTATCTCTATCTATCTATCTATCTATCTATCTATCTATCTATCTATCTATCTATCTATCTATCTATCTATCTATCTATCTATCTATCATCTACCCTATCTATCTATCTATCTATCTATCTATCTATCTATCTATCTATCTATCTATCTATCTATCTATCTATCTATCTATCTATCTATCTATCATCTACCCTATCTATCTATCTATCTATCTATCTATCTATCTATCTATCTATCTATCTATCTATCTATCTATCTATCTATCTATCTATCATCTATCTATCTATCTATCTATCTATACGGCCTTGACAGATTTCAGAAATGAAGCAAGGCAGAATCTGCAGCTTTGAAAATAACATCTCAAAAGAAGTGGAAAAGCACCGGAAGTTTTCAAGAACAGATTGGACAGCCAGGGGCCCAGAATAGCACAGGTAGTCCTCATCTTACAACCATTCATTTAATGACCGAAGTTACAACAGCACTGAAAAAAGTGACTTGACCATTTTTCACACTTATGACGAGGCAGAAACTTTAGACAGAACATCAGAAGGGAACAAAGAATATTATCTAT
>JALIGW010000054.1:2416560-2419060 GCA_023053685.1 Diadophis punctatus similis | reverse complement strand
CTATCTATCTATCTATCTATCTATCTATCTATCTATCTATCTATCTATCTATCTATCTATCATCTATCTATCTATCTATCTATCTATCTATCTATCTATCTATCTATCTATCTATCTATCTATCTCTATCATCTACCCTATCTATCTATCTATCTATCTATCTATCTATCTATCTATCTATCTATCTATCTATCTATCTATCTATCATCTATCTATCTATCTATCTATCTATCTATCTATCTATCTATCTATCTATCTATCTATCTATCTATCTATCTATCTATCATCTACCCTATCTATCTATCTATCTATCTATCTATCTATCTATCTATCTATCTATCTATCTATCTATCTATCTATCTATCTATCTATCTATCTATCATCTACCCTATCTATCTATCTATCTATCTATCTATCTATCTATCTATCTATCTATCTATCTATCTATCTATCTACCCTATCTATCTATCTATCTATCTATCTCTCTATCTATCTATCTATCTATCTATCTATCTATCTATCTATCTATCTATCTATCTATCATCTACCCTATCTATCTATCTATCTATCTATCTATCTATCTATCTATCTATCTATCTATCTATCTATCTATCTATCTCTATCTATCTATCTATCTATCTATCTATCTATCTATCTATCTATCTATCTATCTATCATCTACCCTATCTATCTATCTATCTATCTATCTATCTATCTATCTATCTATCTATCTATCTATCTATCTATCTATCTATCTATCTATCATCTACCCTATCTATCTATCTATCTATCTATCTATCTATCTATCTATCTATCTATCTATCTATCTATCTATCTCTATCTATCTATCTATCTATCTATCTATCTATCTATCTATCTATCTATCTATCTATCTATCTATCATCTACCCTATCTATCTATCTATCTATCTATCTATCTATCTATCTATCTATCTATCTATCTATCTATCTATCATCTACCCTATCTATCTATCTATCTATCTATCTATCTATCTATCTATCTATCTATCTATCTATCTATCTATCTATCATCTATCTATCTATCTATCTATCTATCTATCTATCTATCTATCTATCTATCTATCTATCTATCTATCATCTACCCTATCTATCTATCTATCTATCTATCTATCTATCTATCTATCTATCTATCTATCTATCTATCTATCTATCATCTATCTATCTATCTATCTATCTATACGGCCTTGACAGATTTCAGAAATGAAGCAAGGCAGAATCTGCAGCTTTGAAAATAACATCTCAAAAGAAGTGGAAAAGCACCGGAAGTTTTCAAGAACAGATTGGACAGCCAGGGGCCCAGAATAGCACAGGTAGTCCTCATCTTACAACCATTCATTTAATGACCGAAGTTACAACAGCACTGAAAAAAGTGACTTGACCATTTTTCACACTTATGACGAGGCAGAAACTTTAGACAGAACATCAGAAGGGAACAAAGAATATTATCTATCTATCTATCTATCTATCTATCTATCTATCTATCTATCTATCTATCTATCTATCTATCTATCTATCTATCTATCTATCTATCATCTACCCTATCTATCTATCTATCTATCTATCTATCTATCTATCTATCTATCTATCTATCTATCTATCTATCTATCTATCTATCTATCATCTACCCTATCTATCTATCTATCTATCTATCTATCTATCTATCTATCTATCTATCTATCTATCTATCTATCTGTCTATCTGTCTATCTGTCTATCTATCTATCTATCTATCTATCTATCTATCTATCTATCTATCTATCTATCTATCTATCTATCTATCTATCTATCTATCTATCTATCTATCTATCATCTACCCTATCTATCTATCTATCTATCTATCTATCTATCTATCTATCTATCTATCTATCTATCTATCTATCTATCTATCATCTACCCTATCTATCTATCTATCTATCTATCTATCTATCTATCTATCTATCTATCTATCTATCTATCTATCTATCTATCTATCTATCTATCTATCTATCTATCTATCTATCTATCATCTACCCTATCTATCTATCTATCTATCTATCTATCTATCTATCTATCTATCTATCTATCTATCTATCTATCATCTACCCTATCTATCTATCTATCTATCTATCTATCTATCTATCTATCTATCTATCTATCTATCTATCTATCTATCTATCTATCATCTACCCTATCTATCTATCTATCTATCTATCTATCTATCTATCTATCTATCTATCTATCTATCATCTACCCTATCTATCTATCTATCTATCTATCTATCTATCTATCTATCTATCTATCTATCTATCTATCTATCTACCCTATCTATCTATCTATCTATCTATCTATCTATCTATCTATCTATCTATCTATCTATCTATCTATCTATCTATCTATCATCTACCCTATCTATCTATCTATCTATCTATCTATCTATCTATCTATCTATCTATCTCTATCTATCTATCTATCTATCTATCT
>JALIGW010000054.1:2406560-2411560 GCA_023053685.1 Diadophis punctatus similis | reverse complement strand
ATCTATCTATCATCTATCTATCTATCTATCTATCTATACGGCCTTGACAGATTTCAGAAATGAAGCAAGGCAGAATCTGCAGCTTTGAAAATAACATCTCAAAAGAAGTGGAAAAGCACCGGAAGTTTTCAAGAACAGATTGGACAGCCAGGGGCCCAGAATAGCACAGGTAGTCCTCATCTTACAACCATTCATTTAATGACCGAAGTTACAACAGCACTGAAAAAAGTGACTTGACCATTTTTCACACTTATGACGAGGCAGAAACTTTAGACAGAACATCAGAAGGGAACAAAGAATATTATCTATCTATCTATCTATCTATCTATCTATCTATCTATCTATCTATCTATCTATCTATCTATCTATCTATCTATCTATCTATCTATCTATCATCTACCCTATCTATCTATCTATCTATCTATCTATCTATCTATCTATCTATCTATCTATCTATCTATCTATCTATCTACCATCTATCTATCCATCTATCTATCTATCTATCTATCTATCTATCTATCTATCTATCTATCTATCTATCTATCTATCTATCTATCTATCTATCTATCTATCATCTACCCTATCTATCTATCTATCTATCTATCTATCTATCTATCTATCTATCTATCTATCTATCTATCTATCTATCTATCTATCTATCTATCATCTACCCTATCTATCTATCTATCTATCTATCTATCTATCTATCTATCTATCTATCTATCTATCTATCTATCTATCTATCTATCTATCTATCTATCTATCTATCTATCTATCTATCTACCCTATCTATCTATCTATCTATCTATCTATCTATCTATCTATCTATCTATCTATCTATCTATCTATCTATCTATCATCTACCCTATCTATCTATCTATCTATCTATCTATCTATCTATCTATCTATCTATCTATCTATCTATCTATCTATCTATCTATCTATCATCTACCCTATCTATCTATCTATCTATCTATCTATCTATCTATCTATCTATCTATCTATCATCTACCCTATCTATCTATCTATCTATCTATCTATCTATCTATCTATCTATCTATCTATCTATCTATCTATCTATCTATCTATCTATCATCTACCCTATCTATCTATCTATCTATCTATCTATCTATCTATCTATCTATCTATCTATCTATCTATCTATCTATCTATCTATCATCTACCCTATCTATCTATCTATCTATCTATCTATCTATCTATCTATCTATCTATCTATCTATCTATCTATCTATCTATCTATCTATCTATCTATCTATCATCTACCCTATCTATCTATCTATCTATCTATCTATCTATCTATCTATCTATCTATCTATCTATCTATCTATCTATCTATCTATCTATCTATCATCTACCCTATCTATCTATCTATCTATCTATCTATCTATCTATCTATCTATCTATCTATCTATCTATCATCTACCCTATCTATCTATCTATCTATCTATCTATCTATCTATCTATCTATCTATCTATCTCTATCTATCTATCTATCTATCTATCTATCTATCTATCTATCTATCTATCTATCTATCTATCTATCTATCTATCTATCTATCTATCTATCATCTACCCTATCTATCTATCTATCTATCTATCTATCTATCTATCTATCTATCTATCTATCTATCTATCTATCTATCTATCTATCATCTACCCTATCTATCTATCTATCTATCTATCTATCTATCTATCTATCTATCTATCTATCTATCTATCTATCTATCTATCTATCTATCTATCTATCTATCATCTACCCTATCTATCTATCTATCTATCTATCTATCTATCTATCTATCTATCTATCTATCTATCTATCTATCTATCTATCTATCTATCTATCATCTATCTATCTATCTATCTATCTATACGGCCTTGACAGATTTCAGAAATGAAGCAAGGCAGAATCTGCAGCTTTGAAAATAACATCTCAAAAGAAGTGGAAAAGCACCGGAAGTTTTCAAGAACAGATTGGACAGCCAGGGGCCCAGAATAGCACAGGTAGTCCTCATCTTACAACCATTCATTTAATGACCGAAGTTACAACAGCACTGAAAAAAGTGACTTGACCATTTTTCACACTTATGACGAGGCAGAAACTTTAGACAGAACATCAGAAGGGAACAAAGAATATTATCTATCTATCTATCTATCTATCTATCTATCTATCTATCTATCTATCTATCTATCTATCTATCTATCATCTACCCTATCTATCTATCTATCTATCTATCTATCTATCTATCTATCTATCTATCATCTATCTATCTATCTATCTATCTATCTATCTATCTATCTATCTATCTATCTATCTATCTATCTATCTATCTATCTATCTATCTATCATCTACCCTATCTATCTATCTATCTATCTATCTATCTATCTATCTATCTATCTATCTATCTATCTATCATCTACCCTATCTATCTATCTATCTATCTATCTATCTATCTATCTATCTATCTATCTATCTATCTATCTATCTATCTATCTATCTATCTATCTATCATCTATCTATCTATCTATCTATCTATCTATCTATCTATCTATCTATCTATCTATCTATCTATCTATCTATCTCTATCATCTACCCTATCTATCTATCTATCTATCTATCTATCTATCTATCTATCTATCTATCTATCTATCTATCATCTATCTATCTATCTATCTATCTATCTATCTATCTATCTATCTATCTATCTATCTATCTATCTATCTATCTATCTATCATCTACCCTATCTATCTATCTATCTATCTATCTATCTATCTATCTATCTATCTATCTATCTATCTATCTATCTATCTATCTATCTATCTATCTATCATCTATCTATCTATCTATCTATCTATACGGCCTTGACAGATTTCAGAAATGAAGCAAGGCAGAATCTGCAGCTTTGAAAATAACATCTCAAAAGAAGTGGAAAAGCACCGGACGTTTTCAAGAACAGATTGGACAGCCAGGGGCCCAGAATAGCACAGGTAGTCCTCATCTTACAACCATTCATTTAATGACCGAAGTTACAACAGCAAGGAAAAAAGTGACTTTTTTCACACTTATGACGAGGCAGAAACTTTAGACAGAACATCAGAAGGGAACACAGAATATTATCTATCTATCTATCTATCTATCTATCTATCTATCTATCTATCTATCTATCTATCTATCTATCTATCTATCTATCATCTACCCTATCTATCTATCTATCTATCTATCTATCTATCTATCTATCTATCTATCTATCTATCTATCTATCTATCTATCATCTACCCTATCTATCTATCTATCTATCTATCTATCTATCTATCTATCTATCTATCTATCTATCTATCATCTACCCTATCTATCTATCTATCTATCTATCTATCTATCTATCTATCTATCTATCTATCTATCTATCTATCTATCTATCTATCTATCTATCATCTACCCTATCTATCTATCTATCTATCTATCTATCTATCTATCTATCTATCTATCTATCTATCTATCTATCCATCTATCTATCTATCTATCATCTACCCTATCTATCTATCTATCTATCTATCTATCTATCTATCTATCTATCTATCTATCTATCTATCTATCTATCTATCTATCTACCCTATCTATCTATCTATCTATCTATCTATCTATCTATCTATCTATCTATCTATCTATCTATCTATCTATCTATCTATCTATCTATCTATCATCTACCCTATCTATCTATCTATCTATCTATCTATCTATCTATCTATCTATCTATCTATCTATCTATCTATCTATCTATCTATCAATCTATCTGGCTATCTATCTATCTATCTACCCTATCTATCTATCTATCTATCTATCTATCTATCTATCTATCTATCTATCTATCTATCTATCTATCTATCTATCTATCTATCATCTACCCTATCTATCTATCTATCTATCTATCTATCTATCTATCTATCTATCTATCTATCTATCTATCTATCTATCTATCTATCTATCATCTACCCTATCTATCTATCTATCTATCTATCTATCTATCTATCTATCTATCTATCTATCTATCTATCTATCTATCTATCTATCTATCATCTACCCTATCTATCTATCTATCTATCTATCTATCTATCTATCTATCTATCTATCTATCTATCTATCTATCTATCTATCTATCTATCTATCCATCTATCTATCTATCTATCATCTACCCTATCTATCTATCTATCTATCTATCTATCTATCTATCTATCTATCTATCTATCTATCTATCTATCTATCTATCTACCCTATCTATCTATCTATCTATCTATCTATCTATCTATCTATCTATCTATCTATCTATCTATCTATCTATCTATCTATCTATCTATCTACCCTATCTATCTATCTATCTATCTATCTATCTATCTATCTATCTATCTATCTATCTATCTATCTATCTATCTATCTATCTATCTACCCTATCTATCTATCTATCTATCTATCTATCTATCTATCTATCTATCTATCTATCTATCTATCTATCTATCTATCTATCATCTACCCTATCTATCTATCTATCTATCTATCTATCTATCTATCTATCTATCTATCATCTACCCTATCTATCTATCTATCTATCTATCTATCTATCTATCTATCTATCTATCTATCTATCTATCTATCTATCTATCTATCATCTACCCTATCTATCTATCTATCTATCTATCTATCTATCTATCTATCTATCTATCTATCTATCTATCTATCTATCTATCTATCTATCTATCTATCTATCTGTCATCTACCCTATCTATCTATCTATCTATCTATCTATCTATCTATCTATCTATCTATCTATCTATCTATCTATCTATCTATCTATCTATCTATCTATCTATCTATCATCTACCCTATCTATCTATCTATCTATCTATCTATCTATCTATCTATCTATCTATCTATCTATCTATCTATCTATCTATCTATCATCTACCCTATCTATCTATCTATCTATC
>JALIGW010000054.1:2391560-2401560 GCA_023053685.1 Diadophis punctatus similis | reverse complement strand
GTTTTCAAGAACAGATTGGACAGCCAGGGGCCCAGAATAGCACAGGTAGTCCTCATCTTACAACCATTCATTTAATGACCGAAGTTACAACAGCACTGAAAAAAGTGACTTGACCATTTTTCACACTTATGACGAGGCAGAAACTTTAGACAGAACATCAGAAGGGAACAAAGAATATTATCTATCTATCTATCTATCTATCTATCTATCTATCTATCTATCTATCTATCTATCTATCTATCTATCTATCTATCTATCTATCTATCTATCATCTACCCTATCTATCTATCTATCTATCTATCTATCTATCTATCTATCTATCTATCTATCTATCTATCTATCTATCTATCTATCTATCTATCTATCTATCATCTACCCTATTTATCTATCTATCTATCTATCTATCTATCTATCTATCTATCTATCTATCTATCTATCTATCTATCTATCTATCTATCTATCTATCTATCTATCTATCATCTACCCTATCTATCTATCTATCTATCTATCTATCTATCTATCTATCTATCTATCTATCTATCTATCTATCTATCTATCTATCTATCTATCTATCTATCTACCCTATCTATCTATCTATCTATCTATCTATCTATCTATCTATCTATCTATCTATCTATCTATCTATCTATCTATCATCTACCCTATCTATCTATCTATCTATCTATCTATCTATCTATCTATCTATCTATCTATCTATCTCTATCTATCTATCTATCTATCTGTCTGTCTATCTATCTATCTATCTATCTATCTATCTATCTATCTATCTATCTATCTATCTATCTATCTATCTATCTATCATCTACCCTATCTATCTATCTATCTATCTATCTATCTATCTATCTATCTATCTATCTATCTATCTATCTATCTATCTATCTATCTATCTATCTATCATCTACCCTATCTATCTATCTATCTATCTATCTATCTATCTATCTATCTATCTATCTATCTATCTATCTATCTATCTATCTATCTATCTATCTATCATCTACCCTATCTATCTATCTATCTATCTATCTATCTATCTATCTATCTATCTATCTATCTATCTATCTATCTATCTATCTATCTATCTATCTATCTATCATCTATCTATCTATCTATCTATCTATACGGCCTTGACAGATTTCAGAAATGAAGCAAGGCAGAATCTGCAGCTTTGAAAATAACATCTCAAAAGAAGTGGAAAAGCACCGGAAGTTTTCAAGAACAGATTGGACAGCCAGGGGCCCAGAATAGCACAGGTAGTCCTCATCTTACAACCATTCATTTAATGACCGAAGTTACAACAGCACTGAAAAAAGTGACTTGACCATTTTTCACACTTATGACGAGGCAGAAACTTTAGACAGAACATCAGAAGGGAACAAAGAATATTATCTATCTATCTATCTATCTATCTATCTATCTATCTATCTATCTATCTATCTATCTATCTATCTATCTATCTATCTATCTATCTATCATCTACCCTATCTATCTATCTATCTATCTATCTATCTATCTATCTATCTATCTATCTATCTATCTATCTATCTATCTACCATCTATCTATCCATCTATCTATCTATCTATCTATCTATCTATCTATCTATCTATCTATCTATCTATCTATCTATCTATCATCTACCCTATCTATCTATCTATCTATCTATCTATCTATCTATCTATCTATCTATCTATCTATCTATCTATCTATCTATCTATCTATCTATCATCTACCCTATCTATCTATCTATCTATCTATCTATCTATCTATCTATCTATCTATCTATCTATCTATCTATCTATCTATCTATCTATCTATCTATCTATCTACCCTATCTATCTATCTATCTATCTATCTATCTATCTATCTATCTATCTATCTATCTATCTATCTATCTATCTATCTATCATCTACCCTATCTATCTATCTATCTATCTATCTATCTATCTATCTATCTATCTATCTATCTATCTATCTATCTATCTATCTATCTATCTATCTATCTATCATCTACCCTATCTATCTATCTATCTATCTATCTATCTATCTATCTATCTATCTATCTATCTATCTATCTATCTATCTATCATCTACCCTATCTATCTATCTATCTATCTATCTATCTATCTATCTATCTATCTATCTATCTATCTATCTATCTATCTATCTATCTATCTATCTATCTATCTATCTATCTATCATCTACCCTATCTATCTATCTATCTATCTATCTATCTATCTATCTATCTATCTATCTATCTATCTATCTATCTATCTATCTATCTATCTATCTATCTATCATCTACCCTATCTATCTATCTATCTATCTATCTATCTATCTATCTATCTATCTATCTATCTATCTATCTATCTATCTATCATCTACCCTATCTATCTATCTATCTATCTATCTATCTATCTATCTATCTATCTATCTATCTATCATCTACCCTATCTATCTATCTATCTATCTATCTATCTATCTATCTATCTATCTATCTATCTATCTATCTATCTATCTATCTATCTATCTATCTATCTATCTATCTATCTATCTATGTATCTATCTATCTATCTATCTATCTATCATCTACCCTATCTATCTATCTATCTATCTATCTATCTATCTATCTATCTATCTATCTATCTATCTATCTCTATCTATCTATCTATCTATCTATCTATCTATCTATCTATCTATCTATCTATCTATCTATCTATCTATCATCTACCCTATCTATCTATCTATCTATCTATCTATCTATCTATCTATCTATCTATCTATCTATCTATCTATCTATCTATCTATCTATCTATCTATCTATCTATCTATCTATCTATCATCTACCCTATCTATCTATCTATCTATCTATCTATCTATCTATCTATCTATCTATCTATCTATCTATCTATCTATCATCTATCTATCTATCTATCTATCTATCTATCTATCTATCTATCTATCTATCTATCTATCTATCTATCTATCTATCTATCATCTACCCTATCTATCTATCTATCTATCTATCTATCTATCTATCTATCTATCTATCTATCTATCTATCTATCTATCTATCTATCATCTATCTATCTATCTATCTATCTATACGGCCTTGACAGATTTCAGAAATGAAGCAAGGCAGAATCTGCAGCTTTGAAAATAACATCTCAAAAGAAGTGGAAAAGCACCGGAAGTTTTCAAGAACAGATTGGACAGCCAGGGGCCCAGAATAGCACAGGTAGTCCTCATCTTACAACCATTCATTTAATGACCGAAGTTACAACAGCACTGAAAAAAGTGACTTGACCATTTTTCACACTTATGACGAGGCAGAAACTTTAGACAGAACATCAGAAGGGAACAAAGAATATTATCTATCTATCTATCTATCTATCTATCTATCTATCTATCTATCTATCTATCTATCTATCTATCTATCTATCTATCTATCTATCTATCATCTACCCTATCTATCTATCTATCTATCTATCTATCTATCTATCTATCTATCTATCTATCTATCTATCTATCTATCTATCTATCTATCTATCTATCTATCTATCTATCTATCTATCTATCTATCTATCTATCTATCTATCTATCTATCATCTACCCTATCTATCTATCTATCTATCTATCTATCTATCTATCTATCTATCTATCTATCTATCTATCTATCTATCATCTACCCTATCTATCTATCTATCTATCTATCTATCTATCTATCTATCTATCTATCTATCTATCTATCTATCTATCTATCTATCTATCTATCTATCATCTACCCTATCTATCTATCTATCTATCTATCTATCTATCTATCTATCTATCTGTCTATCTGTCTATCTATCTATCTATCTATCATCTATCTATCTATCTATCTATCTATCTATCTATCTATCTATCTATCTATCTATCTATCTATCTATCTATCTATCTATCTATCTATCATCTACCCTATCTATCTATCTATCTATCTATCTATCTATCTATCTATCTATCTATCTATCTATCTATCTATCTATCTATCTATCTATCATCTACCCTATCTATCTATCTATCTATCTATCTATCTATCTATCTATCTATCTATCTATCTATCTATCTATCTATCTATCTATCTATCATCTACCCTATCTATCTATCTATCTATCTATCTATCTATCTATCTATCTATCTATCTATCTATCTATCTATCTATCTATCTATCATCTACCCTATCTATCTATCTATCTATCTATCTATCTATCTATCTATCTATCTATCTATCTATCTATCTATCTATCATCTACCCTATCTATCTATCTATCTATCTATCTATCTATCTATCTATCTATCTATCTATCTATCTATCTATCTATCTATCTATCTATCTATCTATCATCTACCCTATCTATCTATCTATCTATCTATCTATCTATCTATCTATCTATCTATCTATCTATCTATCTATCTATCTATCTATCTATCTACCCTATCTATCTATCTATCTATCTATCTATCTATCTATCTATCTATCTATCTATCTATCTATCTATCATCTACCCTATCTATCTATCTATCTATCTATCTATCTATCTATCTATCTATCTATCTATCTATCTATCTATCTATCTATCTATCTCTATCTATCTATCTATCTATCTATCTATCTATCTATCTATCTATCATCTACCCTATCTATCTATCTATCTATCTATCTATCTATCTATCTATCTATCTATCTATCTATCATCTACCCTATCTATCTATCTATCTATCTATCTATCTATTTATCTATCTATCTATCTATCTATCTATCTATCTATCTATCTATCATCTATCTATCTATCTATCTATCTATCTATCTATCTATCTATCTATCTATCTATCTATCTATCTATCTATCTATCTATCTATCATCTACCCTATCTATCTATCTATCTATCTATCTATCTATCTATCTATCTATCTATCTATCTATCTATCTATCTATCTATCTATCTATCTATCTATCTATCATCTATCTATCTATCTATCTATCTATACGGCCTTGACAGATTTCAGAAATGAAGCAAGGCAGAATCTGCAGCTTTGAAAATAACATCTCAAAAGAAGTGGAAAAGCACCGGAAGTTTTCAAGAACAGATTGGACAGCCAGGGGCCCAGAATAGCACAGGTAGTCCTCATCTTACAACCATTCATTTAATGACCGAAGTTACAACAGCACTGAAAAAAGTGACTTGACCATTTTTCACACTTATGACGAGGCAGAAACTTTAGACAGAACATCAGAAGGGAACAAAGAATATTATCTATCTATCTATCTATCTATCTATCTATCTATCTATCTATCTATCTATCTATCTATCTATCTATCTATCTATCTATCTATCTATCTATCATCTACCCTATCTATCTATCTATCTATCTATCTATCTATCTATCTATCATCTATCTATCTATCTATCTATCTATCTATCTATCTATCTATCTATCTATCTATCTATCTATCTATCTATCTATCTATCTATCATCTACCCTATCTATCTATCTATCTATCTATCTATCTATCTATCTATCTATCTATCTATCTATCTATCATCTACCCTATCTATCTATCTATCTATCTATCTATCTATCTATCTATCTATCTATCTATCTATCTATCTATCTATCTATCTATCTATCTCTATCATCTACCCTATCTATCTATCTATCTATCTATCTATCTATCTATCTATCTATCTATCTATCTATCTATCATCTATCTATCTATCTATCTATCTATCTATCTATCTATCTATCTATCTATCTATCTATCTATCTATCTATCATCTACCCTATCTATCTATCTATCTATCTATCTATCTATCTATCTATCTATCTATCTATCTATCTATCTATCTATCTATCTATCTATCTATCATCTATCTATCTATCTATCTATCTATACGGCCTTGACAGATTTCAGAAATGAAGCAAGGCAGAATCTGCAGCTTTGAAAATAACATCTCAAAAGAAGTGGAAAAGCACCGGACGTTTTCAAGAACAGATTGGACAGCCAGGGGCCCAGAATAGCACAGGTAGTCCTCATCTTACAACCATTCATTTAATGACCGAAGTTACAACAGCAAGGAAAAAAGTGACTTTTTTCACACTTATGACGAGGCAGAAACTTTAGACAGAACATCAGAAGGGAACACAGAATATTATCTATCTATCTATCTATCTATCTATCTATCTATCTATCTATCTATCTATCTATCTATCTATCTATCTATCTATCTATCTATCATCTACCCTATCTATCTATCTATCTATCTATCTATCTATCTATCTATCTATCTATCTATCTATCTATCTATCTATCTATCATCTACCCTATCTATCTATCTATCTATCTATCTATCTATCTATCTATCTATCTATCTATCTATCTATCTATCTATCTATCTATCTATCATCTACCCTATCTATCTATCTATCTATCTATCTATCTATCTATCTATCTATCTATCTATCTATCTATCTATCTATCTATCTATCTATCTATCTATCATCTACCCTATCTATCTATCTATCTATCTATCTATCTATCTATCTATCTATCTATCTATCTATCTATCTATCTATCTATCTATCTATCTATCTATCTATCCATCTATCTATCTATCTATCATCTACCCTATCTATCTATCTATCTATCTATCTATCTATCTATCTATCTATCTATCTATCTATCTATCTATCTATCTATCTATCTACCCTATCTATCTATCTATCTATCTATCTATCTATCTATCTATCTATCTATCTATCTATCTATCTATCTATCTATCTATCTATCTATCTATCATCTACCCTATCTATCTATCTATCTATCTATCTATCTATCTATCTATCTATCTATCTATCTATCTATCTATCTATCTATCTATCTATCTATCTATCTATCTATCTATCAATCTATCTGTCTATCTATCTATCTATCTATCTATCTATCTATCTATCTATCTATCTATCTATCTATCTATCATCTACCCTATCTATCTATCTATCTATCTATCTATCTATCTATCTATCTATCTATCTATCTATCTATCTATCTATCTATCTATCTATCTATCTATCTATCATCTACCCTATCTATCTATCTATCTATCTATCTATCTATCTATCTATCTATCTATCTATCTATCTATCTATCTATCTATCTATCTATCTATCTATCTATCTATCTATCATCTACCCTATCTATCTATCTATCTATCTATCTATCTATCTATCTATCTATCTATCTATCTATCTATCTATCTATCTATCTATCTATCATCTACCCTATCTATCTATCTATCTATCTATCTATCTATCTATCTATCTATCTATCTATCTATCTATCTATCTATCTATCTATCTATCATCTACCCTATCTATCTATCTATCTATCTATCTATCTATCTATCTATCTATCTATCTATCTATCTATCTGTCTATCTGTCTATCTATCTATCTATCTATCTATCTATCTATCTATCTATCTATCTATCTATCTATCTATCTATCTATCTATCTATCATCTACCCTATCTATCTATCTATCTATCTATCTATCTATCTATCTATCTATCTATCTATCTATCTATCTATCATCTACCCTATCTATCTATCTATCTATCTATCTATCTATCTATCTATCTATCTATCTATCTATCTATCTATCTATCTATCTATCTATCATCTACCCTATCTATCTATCTATCTATCTATCTATCTATCTATCTATCTATCTATCTATCTATCTATCTATCATCTACCCTATCTATCTATCTATCTATCTATCTATCTATCTATCTATCTATCTATCTATCTATCTATCTATCTATCTATCATCTATCTATCTATCTATCTATCATCTATCTATCTATCTATCTATCTATCTATCTATCTATCTATCTATCTATCTATCTATCTATCTACCCTATCTATCTATCTATCTATCTATCTATCTATCTATCTATCTATCTATCTATCTATCTATCTATCTATCTATCTATCTATCTATCATCTACCCTATCTATCTATCTATCTATCTATCTATCTATCTATCTATCTATCTATCTATCTATCTATCTATCTATCTATCTATCATCTACCCTATCTATCTATCTATCTATCTATCTATCTATCTATCTATCTATCTATCTATCTATCTATCTATCTATCTATCTATCTATCTATCTATCATCTACCCTATCTATCTATCTATCTATCTATCTATCTATCTATCTATCTATCTATCTATCTATCTATCTATCTATCTATCATCTACCCTATCTATCTATCTATCTATCTATCTATCTATCTATCTATCTATCTATCTATCTATCATCTACCCTATCTATCTATCTATCTATCTATCTATCTATCTATCTATCTATCTATCTATCTATCTATCTATCTATCTATCTATCATCTATCTATCTATCTATCTATCTATACGGCCTTGACAGATTTCAGAAATGAAGCAAGGCAGAATCTGCAGCTTTGAAAATAACATCTCAAAAGAAGTGGAAAAGCACCGGAAGTTTTCAAGAACAGATTGGACAGCCAGGGGCCCAGAATAGCACAGGTAGTCCTCATCTTACAACCATTCATTTAATGACCGAAGTTACAACAGCACTGAAAAAAGTGACTTGACCATTTTTCACACTTATGACGAGGCAGAAACTTTAGACAGAACATCAGAAGGGAACAAAGAATATTATCTATCTATCTATCTATCTATCTATCTATCTATCTATCTATCATCTACCCTATCTATCTATCTATCTATCTATCTATCTATCAATCTATCTATCTATCTATCTATCATCTATCTATCTATCTATCTATCTATCTATCTATCTATCTATCTATCTATCTATCTATCTATCTATCTATCTATCTATCATCTACCCTATCTATCTATCTATCTATCTATCTATCTATCTATCTATCTATCTATCTATCTATCTATCTATCTATCTATCATCTACCCTATCTATCTATCTATCTATCTATCTATCTATCTATCTATCTATCTATCTATCTATCTATCTATCATCTACCCTATCTATCTATCTATCTATCTATCTATCTATCTATCTATCTATCTATCTATCTATCTATCTATCTATCTATCTATCTATCTATCTATCTATCTATCTATCTATCTATCTATCTATCATCTATCTATCTATCTATCTATCTATCTATCTATCTATCTATCTATCTATCTATCTATCTATCTATCTATCTATCTATCTATCATCTACCCTATCTATCTATCTATCTATCTATCTATCTATCTATCTATCTATCTATCTATCTATCTATCTATCTATCTATCTATCTATCTATCTATCTATCCATCTATCTATCTATCTATCATCTACCCTATCTATCTATCTATCTATCTATCTATCTATCTATCTATCTATCTATCTATCTATCTATCTATCTATCTATCTATCTATCTATCTATCTACCCTATCTATCTATCTATCTATCTATCTATCTATCTATCTATCTATCTATCTATCATCTACCCTATCTATCTATCTATCTATCTATCTATCTATCTATCTATCTATCTATCTATCTATCTATCTATCTATCTATCAATCTATCTGTCTATCTATCTATCTATCTATCTATCTATCTATCTATCTATCTATCTATCTATCATCTACCCTATCTATCTATCTATCTATCTATCTATCTATCTATCTATCTATCTATCTATCTATCTATCTATCTATCTATCTATCTATCTATCTATCTATCATCTACCCTATCTATCTATCTATCTATCTATCTATCTATCTATCTATCTATCTATCTATCTATCTATCTATCTATCTATCTATCTATCATCTACCCTATCTATCTATCTATCTATCTATCTATCTATCTATCTATCTATCTATCTATCTATCTATCTATCTATCTATCTATCTATCT
>JALIGW010000054.1:2384060-2386560 GCA_023053685.1 Diadophis punctatus similis | reverse complement strand
ATCTATCTATCTATCTATCTATCTATCTATCTATCTATCTATCTATCTATCTATCTATCTATCTATCTATCTATCTATCTATCATCTACCCTATCTATCTATCTATCTATCTATCTATCTATCTATCTATCTATCTATCTATCTATCTATCTATCTACCATCTATCTATCCATCTATCTATCTATCTATCTATCTATCTATCTATCTATCTATCTATCTATCTATCTATCTATCTATCATCTACCCTATCTATCTATCTATCTATCTATCTATCTATCTATCTATCTATCTATCTATCTATCTATCTATCTATCTATCTATCTATCTATCTATCTATCATCTACCCTATCTATCTATCTATCTATCTATCTATCTATCTATCTATCTATCTATCTATCTATCTATCTATCTATCTATCTATCTATCTATCTATCTATCTATCTACCCTATCTATCTATCTATCTATCTATCTATCTATCTATCTATCTATCTATCTATCTATCTATCTATCTATCTATCTATCTATCATCTACCCTATCTATCTATCTATCTATCTATCTATCTATCTATCTATCTATCTATCTATCTATCTATCTATCTATCTATCTATCTATCTATCTATCTATCATCTACCCTATCTATCTATCTATCTATCTATCTATCTATCTATCTATCTATCTATCTATCTATCTATCTATCTATCTATCTATCATCTACCCTATCTATCTATCTATCTATCTATCTATCTATCTATCTATCTATCTATCTATCTATCTATCTATCTATCTATCTATCTATCTATCTATCTATCTATCTATCTATCTATCTATCTATCTATCTATCTACCCTATCTATCTATCTATCTATCTATCTATCTATCTATCTATCTATCTATCTATCTATCTATCTATCTATCATCTACCCTATCTATCTATCTATCTATCTATCTATCTATCTATCTATCTATCTATCTATCTATCTCTATCTATCTATCTATCTATCTATCTATCTATCTATCTATCTATCTATCTATCTATCATCTACCCTATCTATCTATCTATCTATCTATCTATCTATCTATCTATCTATCTATCTATCTATCTATCTATCTATCTATCTATCTATCTATCTATCTATCTATCTATCTATCATCTACCCTATCTATCTATCTATCTATCTATCTATCTATCTATCTATCTATCTATCTATCTATCTATCTATCTATCTATCTATCTATCATCTACCCTATCTATCTATCTATCTATCTATCTATCTATCTATCTATCTATCTATCTATCTATCTATCTATCTATCTATCTATCATCTATCTATCTATCTATCTATCTATACGGCCTTGACAGATTTCAGAAATGAAGCAAGGCAGAATCTGCAGCTTTGAAAATAACATCTCAAAAGAAGTGGAAAAGCACCGGAAGTTTTCAAGAACAGATTGGACAGCCAGGGGCCCAGAATAGCACAGGTAGTCCTCATCTTACAACCATTCATTTAATGACCGAAGTTACAACAGCACTGAAAAAAGTGACTTGACCATTTTTCACACTTATGACGAGGCAGAAACTTTAGACAGAACATCAGAAGGGAACAAAGAATATTATCTATCTATCTATCTATCTATCTATCTATCTATCTATCTATCTATCTATCTATCTATCTATCTATCTATCTATCTATCTATCTATCTATCATCTACCCTATCTATCTATCTATCTATCTATCTATCTATCTATCTATCTATCTATCTATCTATCTATCTATCTACCATCTATCTATCTATCTATCTATCTATCTATCTATCTATCTATCTATCTATCTATCTATCTATCTATCTATCTATCTATCTATCTATCTATCTATCATCTACCCTATCTATCTATCTATCTATCTATCTATCTATCTATCTATCTATCTATCTATCTATCTATCTATCTATCATCTACCCTATCTATCTATCTATCTATCTATCTATCTATCTATCTATCTATCTATCTATCTATCTATCTATCTATCTACCCTATCTATCTATCTATCTATCTATCTATCTATCTATCTATCTATCTATCTATCTATCTATCTATCTATCTATCTATCTATCTATCATCTACCCTATCTATCTATCTATCTATCTATCTATCTATCTATCTATCTATCTATCTATCTATCTATCTATCTATCTATCTATCTATCTATCTATCATCTACCCTATCTATCTATCTATCTATCTATCTATCTATCTATCTATCTATCTATCTATCTATCTATCTATCTATCTATCATCTACCCTATCTATCTATCTATCTATCTATCTATCTATCTATCTATCTATCTATCTATCTATCTATCTATCTATCTATCTATCTATCTATCTATCTATCTATCTATCTATCTATCTATCTATCTATCTACCCTATCTATCTATCTATCTATCTATCTATCTATCTATCTATCTATCTATCTATCTATCTATCTATCTATCTATCAT
>JALIGW010000054.1:2364060-2369060 GCA_023053685.1 Diadophis punctatus similis | reverse complement strand
TATCTATCTATCTATCTATCTATCTATCTATCTATCTATCTATCTATCTATCTATCTATCTATCTATCTATCTATCTATCATCTACCCTATCTATCTATCTATCTATCTATCTATCTATCTATCTATCTATCTATCTATCTATCTATCTATCTATCTATCTATCTATCTATCTATCATCTACTCTATCTATCTATCTATCTATCAATCTATCTATCTATCTATCAATCTATCATCTACCCTATCTATCTATCTATCTATCTATCTATCTATCTATCTATCTATCTATCTATCTATCTATCTATCTATCTATCTATCTATCATCTACTCTATCTATCTATCTATCTATCTATCTATCTATCTATCTATCAATCATCTATATCTATCTATCTATCTATCTATCAATCTATCAATCTATCTATCTATCTATCTATCTATCTATCTATCAATCTATCTATCTATCTATCTATCTATCTATCTATCTATCTATCTATCTATCATCTACCCTATCTATCTATCTATCTATCTATCTATCTATCTATCTATCTATCTATCTATCTATCTATCATCTATCTATCTATCTATCTATCTATCTATCTATCTATCTATCTATCTATCATCTATCTATCTATCTATCTATCTATCTATCTATCTATCTATCTATCTATCTATCTATCTACCCTATCTATCTACCCTATCTATCTATCTATCTATCTATCTATCTATCTATCTATCTATCTATCTATCTATCTATCTATCTATCTCTATCATCTACCCTATCTATCTATCTATCTATCTATCTATCTATCTATCTATCTATCTATCTATCTATCTATCTATCTATCTATCATCTATCTATCTATCTATCTATCTATCTATCTATCTATCTATCTATCTATCTATCATCTACCCTATCTATCTATCTATCTATCTATCTATCTATCTATCTATCTATCTATCTATCTATCTATCATCTACCCTATCTATCTATCTATCTATCTATCTATCTATCTATCTATCTATCTATCTATCTATCTATCTACCCTATCTATCTACCCTATCTATCTATCTATCTATCTATCTATCTATCTATCTATCTATCTATCTATCTATCTATCTATCTATCTATCTATCTATCTATCTCTATCATCTACCCTATCTATCTATCTATCTATCTATCTATCTATCTATCTATCTATCTATCTATCTATCTATCATCTATCTATCTATCTATCTATCTATCTATCTATCTATCTATCTATCTATCTATCTATCTATCATCTACTCTATCTATCTATCTATCTATCTATCTATCTATCTATCTATCTATCTATCTATCTATCTATCTATCTATCTATCTATCATCTACCCTATCTATCATCTACTCTATCTATCTATCTATCTATCTATCTATCTATCTATCTATCTATCTATCTATCTATCTATCTATCTATCTATCTATCATCTACCCTATCTATCTATCTATCTATCTATCTATCTATCTATCTATCTATCTATCTATCTATCATCTACCCTATCTATCTATCTATCTATCTATCTATCTATCTATCTATCTATCTATCTATCTATCTATCTATCTATCTATCTATCTATCTATCTATCTATCTATCTATCTATCTATCTATCTATCATCTACCCTATCTATCTATCTATCTATCTATCTATCTATCTATCTATCTATCTATCTATCTATCTATCTATCTATCTATCTATCTATCTATCTATCTATCATCTACCCTATCTATCTATCTATCTATCTATCTATCTATCTATCTATCTATCTATCTATCTATCATCTACCCTATCTATCTATCTATCTATCATCTATCTATCTATCTATCTATCTATCTATCTATCTATCTATCTATCTATCTATCTATCTATCTATCTATCTATCTATCTATCTATCTATCTATCTATCATCTACCCTATCTATCTATCTAGCTAGCTAGCTAGCTAGCTAGCTCTATCTATCATCTATCTATCTATCTATCTATCTATCTATCTATCTATCTATCTATCTATCTATCTATCTATCTATCTATCTATCTATCTATCTCTATCTATCTATCTATCTATCTCTATCTATCTATCTATCTATCTATCTATCTATCTATCTATCTATCTATCTATCTATCTATCTATCTATCTATCTATCTCTATCTATCTATCTATCCATCATCTACTCTATCTATCTATCTATCTATCTATCTATCTATCTATCTATCTATCTATCTATCTATCTATCTATCTATCTATCTAATCTATCATCTACCCTATCTATCTATCTATCTATCTATCTATCTATCTATCTATCTATCTATCTATCTATCTATCTATCTATCTATCTATCTATCATCTACCCTATCTATCTATCTATCTATCTATCTATCTATCTATCTATCTATCTATCTATCTATCTATCTATCTATCTATCTATCTATCTATCTATCTATCTATCATCTACCCTATCTATCTATCTATCTATCTATCTATCTATCTATCTATCTATCTATCTATCTATCTATCTATCTATCTATCTATCTATCTATCATCTACTCTATCTATCTATCTATCTATCAATCTATCTATCTATCTATCAATCTATCATCTACCCTATCTATCTATCTATCTATCTATCTATCTATCTATCTATCTATCTATCTATCTATCTATCTATCTATCTATCATCTACTCTATCTATCTATCTATCTATCTATCTATCTATCTATCTATCTATCTATCAATCATCTATATCTATCTATCTATCTATCTATCAATCTATCAATCTATCTATCTATCTATCTATCTATCTATCTATCAATCTATCTATCTATCTATCTATCTATCTATCTATCTATCTATCTATCTATCTATCATCTACCCTATCTATCTATCTATCTATCTATCTATCTATCTATCTATCTATCTATCTATCTATCTATCTATCTATCATCTATCTATCTATCTATCTATCTATCTATCTATCTATCTATCTATCTATCTATCTATCATCTATCTATCTATCTATCTATCTATCTATCTATCTATCTATCTATCTATCTATCTATCTATCTATCTACCCTATCTATCTACCCTATCTATCTATCTATCTATCTATCTATCTATCTATCTATCTATCTATCTATCTATCTATCTATCTATCTCTATCATCTACCCTATCTATCTATCTATCTATCTATCTATCTATCTATCTATCTATCTATCTATCTATCTATCTATCTATCATCTATCTATCTATCTATCTATCTATCTATCTATCTATCTATCTATCTATCATCTACCCTATCTATCTATCTATCTATCTATCTATCTATCTATCTATCTATCTATCTATCTATCTATCTATCTATCTATCTATCTATCTATCATCTACCCTATCTATCTATCTATCTATCTATCTATCTATCTATCTATCTATCTATCTATCTATCTATCTATCTATCTATCTACCCTATCTATCTACCCTATCTATCTATCTATCTATCTATCTATCTATCTATCTATCTATCTATCTATCTATCTATCTATCTATCTATCTCTATCATCTACCCTATCTATCTATCTATCTATCTATCTATCTATCTATCTATCTATCTATCTATCATCTATCTATCTATCTATCTATCTATCTATCTATCTATCTATCTATCATCTACTCTATCTATCTATCTATCTATCTATCTATCTATCTATCTATCTATCTATCTATCTATCTATCTATCTATCTATCATCTACCCTATCTATCATCTACTCTATCTATCTATCTATCTATCTATCTATCTATCTATCTATCTATCTATCTATCTATCTATCTATCTATCTATCTATCTATCTATCTATCTATCTATCTATCATCTACTCTATCTATCTATCTATCTATCTATCTATCTATCTATCTATCATATACTCTATCTATCTATGTATCTATCTATCTATCTATCTATCTATCTATCTATCTATCTATCTATCTATCTATCTATCTATCTATCATCTATATCTATCTATCTATCTATCTATCTATCTATCTATCAATCTATCATCTACCCTATCTATCTATCTATCTATCTATCTATCTATCTATCTATCTATCTATCTATCTATCTATCTATCTATCTATCTATCTATCAATCAATCAATCATCTACCCTATCTCTCTCTCTCTCTCTCTCTCTCTCTCTCTCTCTCTCTCTCTCTCTCTCTATCTATCTATCTATCTATCTATCTATCTATCTATCTATCTATCTATCTGTATCATCTATCTATCTATCTATCTATCTATCTATCTATCTATCTATCTATCTATCTATCTATCTATCATCTACCCTATCTATCTATCTATCTATCTATCTATCTATCTATCTATCTATCTATCTATCTATCTATCTATCTATCATCTACCCTATCTATCTATCTATCTATCTATCTATCTATCTATCTATCTATCTATCTATCTATCTATCTACCCTATCTATCTACCCTATCTATCTATCTATCTATCTATCTATCTATCTATCTATCTATCTATCTATCTATCTATCTATCTATCTATCTATCTATCTATCTATCTCTATCATCTACCCTATCTATCTATCTATCTATCTATCTATCTATCTATCTATCTATCTATCTATCTATCTATCTATCTATCATCTATCTATCTATCTATCTATCTATCTATCTATCTATCTATCTATCTATCTATCTATCTATCATCTACTCTATCTATCTATCTATCTATCTATCTATCTATCTATCTATCTATCTATCTATCTATCTATCTATCTATCTATCTATCTATCATCTACCCTATCTATCATCTACTCTATCTATCTATCTATCTATCTATCTATCTATCTATCTATCTATCTATCTATCTATCTATCTATCTATCTATCTATCTATCTATCATCTACCCTATCTATCTATCTATCTATCTATCTATCTATCTATCTATCTA